>BQKN01063787.1:509-36983 GCA_022839385.1 Asparagus kiusianus | reverse complement strand
ATAATGTTTTTTATCTTAATTTGTAGGAAACGAAGAATTAAAGAATAATAGCCTAATAAAACTAAACTCTCTTATTTTATACCACTTATTGAAGCCCAAGATCAAAGTAAGAGGAGGCCCACAAAAGCACAGGAGATCAATACAAAATCGAGTCAATAAGTCAATAAAAGAATCAATTATGTTAGAAACCAACCGATTCACCAACCAAGAGGCCAATTAATTGTTCGTAATAAGGATAGTGTATGACTAAGATTTAGTTCTTGGAGCTCAAGCCAAATCCAATGGCTCTTGTTGATTGCTATATGCTATAAAATAGAGGTAGAGGGTGGGAAATTTGGGTGTGAAAAAGTTTGCAAACTCCTCCTTGGAAAGGAGGATTTAATTAGGTCTTCTAATTTGTAAACTTTTTAAGTTTGCAATTTTTTTTCATCTTTGTTGATAAAGATGAAGATAAAGATTTGCTTTTAAAGGGCCAAGCCCTTTGAAATATATTATTTTTTTTTCTTTTATTTTCTTATTTTAGAAATTCATATTCTAGTATTTTATTTTCTTTTTTATGTTTATGTTAGTAGATTAGATTTATTTCATGCTTTATAATGTAGATTTATTTTCATGCTCTTTTATTATTTTGTTGCTTTACAGAATTTAATTTCTCACATTTTTCTTTTATAGTGTAGATTTTCTCTTTTATTTTTATTACTTAGACTTCCATTATTCTCATAATTTAGATTTTTATTTCCTTGTTCTTGTTCTTACATTTGTAGTTAGTTTTTTTGTAATTTAGATATCTTTCTTTTATGATTTATAGTCTAGATTTTATTTTCTTATTTTTATTTTGTAAAATGAGTAATTAAATCTTGTAGAAATTCTAGAATTTTATGAAACTAGTTTGGTTTTTTATGATTTGTAGATGGCTCTCTGATGCTAAAAATGGTGATGTTTAGGATATAAACGAAAGAACTAATTAGTAAGAGAAGAATTTGATAATTTATGCTTATCTTGAACGGTTTGATAGGTTATGCTTATAAATTCTAGAATTACTATCTATTTGTTTGTCCTTTTCATGAATGAAAATCTTACCTAGATGAATTAGTAGATTATATTTTCCTTGAGTGGTTTGATAGTCTATGCTTAGT
Organism: Asparagus kiusianus; assembly: GCA_022839385.1. Classification (NCBI taxonomy): domain Eukaryota; kingdom Viridiplantae; phylum Streptophyta; class Magnoliopsida; order Asparagales; family Asparagaceae; genus Asparagus; species Asparagus kiusianus. The sequence continues at coordinate 35,847 of BQKN01063787.1, read as the reverse complement.
AAATCTAAAATGAAATATGATAAAAACAGAGTAGTTTGTAAAATTCTACTTGAAATTAACTAGTAGATTCAATTCTAGATTCCTATCTTCTCTACTTGATTTCCTCCATCTTTCACTTGCTTGGTGTTTCCTCTTTTTGATTATTTTCTCCTTTCTTGATTTTGTTCTTTTTATCTTTTTTATTTCTCCTCCTTATTTATTCTTTATTTTCTTTCATTTTTTCACTCTCTCACCTCTTGTTCTAGTTTTTTTATTTTCAAATATTCACACACTCGCTTCATTTCTACACTTTCACTCCTCTTTGTGTGCACAGATTTCTAGGATCCGATTTAGAATTTTTTTCCCTATATACCTTCCTTGTGGGATCGATGTTATAACTATATTATAACTTGATAGTTATCCTTTTGCAATTTTAGTGCATGTTTATTATGCCCTCCATCAAAATTTTGGCGCTGTTGTTGGTGAATGTGTTTGTAATTAGGATTTTCCTATTTTGATTCTTTAATTTGTGTATTTTCTTGTGAAGGACTAAACTAGAAGATTGAAGATTTGCTTGAAAAAATAAGTCCTCTTTTAGTATCTTTAATTCTACTCTCTTGTTTAGGTCATCACATTAGAGACAGTTAGGAACTAATAAAATAATAATAAAATTTTCTCTTATCGATCCTAATAAAGTCTACCCTATACTTGAACAACTATTATCAAGAATTTAAATTCAAACAAGATCTCTTTTTCATATATTTGTTTAATTATTAATCCTAATTAAAAAATAAAAAGATTTTCTTTATGGCATCCTTTTATAATTGCTTTTAATTCTTATGCTTGCGTTGTATATAGTTAGTAGAGATTCACCAAAGTGATCTGAGCATTTTGATTTGACACTCACTTGAAAATACTCTTAAGGGTAAAACCCCCTAATTAGGATAAGGTGAGAGATTTTATCATATTTTTCTTAGCCACAAATCACTAATTCTACAGTACACAAACCCATGTCTTCTAAAATTCATTAGACGTTGGCCTTTAAGGACTCAAACTCATTAAGGAATAAAAAATCCTTAAGTAAACCGGTTTAAATATAGTTAATCCCTTGGTGTCTAAGGTAAGGTTTAGCGATTACATAAAGCACTCCACAAGGAAATAGATACTTAATAGGTGCTTGACCTCCTTCTAGTACTATCCTTACCTAGCCAATTGACCAAATAAACTTTAATCTTTTTCACTCAAGGAGTTTTTAGTTAGGTACTGGTCTAGTTAAGTTTAGACTTAACCTTAAAATTAAGGGGATTATGTCAAAGGGATTATTTCAGTTAATTTTTTTTTAAAAATAACTTTTTTGGTGTATGCAAGTTAGGATTATGGATAATACCAATCGATTAATCCTTGTTGAACCAATTTTTAAAACCAAAGAAATAGCAAATTCTAATCCACCTATTCTTCAAGACATGTGTGTTACCCATCTAGGAATGCAATCCCATCTTGTATTAAGATACTTGATGTTAATGGAGCTCATTTTGAGCTTAGACCGTATGCCATAAACATGCTTTCAATTTGTTTTAGAAATGAATTCGAAGATGCTTACATTTTTAAATCAGAGTTTGAGAAAGTTTGTATTATGATTAAGATTAGAAAATTATCTAAAGATTCGATTAAGCTTATATTTATCTCATTTGCTTTTAAGGACAAAGTCAAAATTGTGTATATAGCTTACCCACAAATTCTATCTTAGCCTTGGATGAATTTGTTACCCCTTTTTTGAAGAAAATTTTTTAAATCTATAAAATGGTTAAGCTTAGAAATAACATTTTAAAATTTAAGTTAGTATTAGGGGATCCATTCTGAAAGTATTTTGATTTCTTTAAGGATCATCTTATGTATTGTCCTCACCATAGTCTAGAAAAGAGGCGGTTATGCCAAATTATCTATGAAAAAGTTGGATTATTCTTTAAAGATATCCTTAGAATCTAATTGTCAAGGGGATTTTATGAAGAAAAATATTGATAAAGCTTAAGAATTCTTAGAGTGTTTGTTCAAAAAAACTTGTAGTGGGCATATCATGATGAAAGAGTTTCAGCGGTTCTCCCAACCAAATCCAGTAGCTCTTCCCGAAAGTCAAACATAGCCTCTAAAGCAAGAATGATGATCATCATATTTTATTACATTTTATACCATCATTATCTATTTTATTTAGATAAATATATCACTAATGGCATGTTTTATCTCAACTTATAGGTTAATAAAGAGTTAATGAATAAGAGTCCAAAAGAATCATACTTCTTTTTTTTTCTACCACCTATTGAAGCCCACTATCAAGCCAAGAGGAGGCCCAGAAAGGCCTAAGAAACCAAGAAGAAATTGAGTCTAGAAGTCAATAAAATTTGTAATTAGTTACAAACTAATTGGTCCACCAACTAATTAGCCAATCGGTTAGCAAACTGATTGGTCAACTAATTAGTTCGTCACTGAAATAATGAACGGCTGAGAATTAATTCCTTGGAACCTAAGGCTAATTCAAGGGCTCTTGTTGATTATTGTAGGCTATGAATAGGGATAAAGGGTGAGAGGTTTGAGTGCAAATTTTTTTATAAAAACTCCATTTGGAGAAGAAGGTAACTCTTAATTGAGAAGACCATCTAAAATTGTAAACTTTATTTACAAATAATAAAAAAATTTATCTTTAAAATTTTCTTTTTTTCTTCTTTGTTGATAAGTGAAGATGAAGATGGATAAGAAGATGAAGATTTAATTTCAAGGAGCCAACCACTCACAATACAAAATTTTCTTTTTTACTTTTATTTTCTTTATTTTCTTTCTTTAGAAATTCATATTTTAGAATCTTATTTTGTTAGATTAGGTTAGATTTATTTTTATTCTCTCTTAAATTATTGTTATTTTCTTACAACTTTGTAATATAGATTTACTTTTATACTTGTTTATTTTCTTGCAATTTTATTTTTGTAGTATAGATTTAATTTTATATTCTTTTATTTTTGTTAGTTAGATTTCATTTATGCTTATAATTTGGATTTTTATTTTCTTGTTCTTGTGTAGGCAAATAAAATTGCATTTATCCCTAACAAAAGAAGCTCAAAGGTTCGCCTGCGAGGCTGAACTTCACCTGAAGTTTGCCTGCAAAGATTTAAGTTCGCCCGCGAAGAACAAAGTTTGCCTGAACGCTGAGCGAACTTGACTTCGTCAGCGGAGTCAAGTTTTCAGGCGAACTTGACTTTGTCAGCGGAGTCAAGAATTCAAGCGAACTTGACTTTGTTCATGTGGACTGAATACTTGACTCCGCGGGCAAAGCCAAGTTCGCGTGATAACACGGCTTCACCTGAATCAACCATGCAGATTCAAGTTCGTCTGAATACTTAACTATACGGGCAAAGCCAAGTTCGCCTGATAACACTTAACTTCGCCTACAAGAGTTAAGTTCGCCTGATCACCTAACTTCACCTACGAGGTTCGCTTTCATGCTCCAACTCGCCTGCAAGCTCGTCAAGCTCACATGAACATGCAAGTCTGCCTGTAGTGTCAAGTCCGCCTTCATTGCTTGACCAAGTCAGTCACTAAGGCTTAAAATATGGAAGTGATTGTGCCCACTTCCCATGTTCATAGGAGACAGTTACACCATTCTCCAATATAAATAACCACTAATGGCTACTATATGGAAAGAGAGGAGATGGAGGTGGAGGAGAAAAGAAGGAGAACGAAGCATTGAGAGCACCGATCGTAGCATAAGGAGGAAAGCTTTCTGCGGGGAACTCGACTGCAGCAAAACAAATATGGAATCAGAAAATTATTCATAAATTATACGAGGACTAAATTCATCTCACAAGCTAGCGATATAGAGTCGTTCATTGGGTGATTGGCGAGACGATTTCGAGTGTCCTATATAGGAAGGGCAGTACGCATCATCACGTAAACAACGTGGTAACGTATCCCGACCCATTGTAATACAACACGAAATCGTCCCGATATGCCGGAAGACGTGAATTGGCCAAGCAAAACACGTCTTTTGAAACCTCCATCCCCGCGAAGGAGGACATCGGTTCTTCCCGAGTGACCCGCGAAGGGGCCAAACGAGGGCACGATAGAACCCAAAATCATTCTGAAGCCTCAATCCCCACGAAGGAGGACGTTGGCTCTTCCCAAGTGACCCGTAAAGGGGCCAAATAAGGGCATGATAGAACCCGAAATCATCCTGTAACCTCGATCCCCACGAAGAAGGATGTCGGTTCATCCCGAATGACCCGCAAAGGAGTCAAATGATGATATTGAAAGCATAAAAGCTTACCCCCGTAAGAGGAAGCCACGTGAGCCTCCCTTTCACTATGCTAAGAAGATGAGCGACTCCTATGAAATCGTGGTCGGCGCGGAGACATGGTTAACTTGCAACGAAAATCAACGGATCAGGTACAATCATTAAAAGGGAAATTATGAACTTTAACTAAAATCCTATAAACAAAATAGGATTTTACAGTTGAAGTCTAATTAAACCTATGGGTTCTATGCCTGTAAACAATGGGTTCAAATTGCATTTAAAACCTTCATGATCAACTTTTGGGTGAAATGCCCAAAATACCCCTCATGTTCGAGGTTAAATTTTAGCCAAGAACACATTCAAATTTAGCCATGATCGAGGAAAGAAAACCATTGTCCTCGATATTTCACAATTTCGACCAATTTTATGAATAAACCCCTTTACAAATTTTGGTCAATTTTGAAAATAGACCCCTCTATAAATTTTGGCCCAATTTGCACATACACCTCTCAAACTTTTGGTCATGGGTATGTAGTCCAAACTCTACAAATTTTAGCCCTAAAATTTTAGACCTTTTGCAAATAAGCCCCTCTATAATATTCAGTTGCTTTTTGTAAATAAACCCCCCAACAATTTGTGGTCTTTTTGCATGAAACGCCCCTCAAAGTTTTGGCCAAATGGGCATACAATCCAAGTCCCAAAATTTCAATCCATGTAAGGATCATGAATTTTGATACTAGTTAAAATAATTTTTTTAGTATTTTAAAATATTTAATTATGATTTTTAAAAGAGTATTTGTATTTTTCTTGAATTTCTACAAATTTCTATGATTTAAAGTCTAAGTTTTATATTTATTTAAATGATATTAATATCTATAAATTAATTTTATGTGGTGAAAGTTTATGGAATTTATCTATTGCGTTATCGATGCTGTTACATGTCATTTTGAATAATACGTTGTATTATTTTTATTATTACATATATTTTCATATAATACGTTGTATTATAAATTACGTATTATTTGTATAATTTGCTGTATTATTTTTACTATTACATATTATCTGTCGTATTAGTATAACTTGTATGTTTTACTATGTATATAATTATTCCATAATTATTTGATTTTAAATATAAGTAAATATATTTTATTTATTAATTATTCTCGTTTAATTGTACAATATGGGTATATTTTGACTATTTTGTATCAACTGTTGTCTTAGTACAACATGTACGTTTTTATTTATAGATAATTACTATGTAATTAGTTTAATTTTTAAGTACTCGTATTTATTTATTTTAATTAATTTCATTTTAAAGTAATTATCCCCAAAACCCTAATTTTCCTCTCTATATATTTATTCTTTTCACTTTTCTCTCTCTTTTCTCTTCTTCTCAAAAACCGCCACCATCAACCTTTCTCCCTCTCTCTTATTTTCTTCCGAACCCTCACCCCGCGGCCATCGCTGACGACCACTCTGACCACCCCGTCGCCATCGACCACCGCCGCCACGTCCTCCCTCCAACCCCCTGTGCGCACCCACATCCAGCGCCCCATTGCCTCTCCCCTTGACTACCGTCCAGACGATCACCTCCAGCCACCCGCATCGCCTCCTCATCGCCACGGCACCGCGGAGAACACCAGGCCGCGCCCCGCCGCTTCTCTCCTCGTCGCCGACGAACTCCAGCCACCCCTAAGCTATCGGCCTCCTCTCTCAACCGCGCGGCCACCCCCAGCCATAGCAGCCGCCTCGCCATCCCAGCCTCCTCCCCAGCCGCTCCACCGCCTGCTCCGATCCCTCAGCCGCTCGAACCCCGTCGAGATCGTGCCGGCCTCCTCCGCCCGCCGAACCTCCCAAACCTAGATCCGCCATCTCCTCTCCTAGCTCTGCGTAGTCCCCCTCCAGCCGCTGTCCGATCACCCCAGTGCCACTCCGCCTCCTCAAACACCGCCGCGACCTCCCCCACACTCCAGCCACCCACCTCAGCCACCTGAGATTCGTCGTCACCCCTTCAGCGCCGCCGAGACAGCCCCCACGAACCCTTGCAGCAGCCCCTCCGACAACCGCTCCCCTCTCCCCTGTCGTCGGCTCCTTTCCGTCGACCTCAACTGCCCGACGCCGATCGAGTTTGTCGCTGTCCAGTCGCTGCCCCTCGCCGAAGCTCTTCCCGAGTTTGCTGCCGTGCTCCTCCGTGTTAGATCTGACCCGTACCATCGACGCGATCAACGAAAGCCCCAAGGCAAGATCCCGATCCTTGTTTAGTTTCGTTCCAATTCTTATATTTGTCGTAGATTATTTATGTGCAAGATCCCGCTTCCTTTGATTTGATATTCTATTAATAATATCCGTTAGTAATTGATTTCATAGATTGGACTGTGATATGTAATTGTCTGCGTGAGTTTGTTGATGAACGATATTAATTACGAGATGTTTTTAATAAAAAGAATGTTTTTAGATTTATTTTAAAATTATTATTATAAGAAAAGAAGTTGACTTTGAAAAAGGGGTTAGTTTTGAATTAATATAACGAGAAAGAATTTTTGGAATAAGACTGTTGATAGTTGTAGTTCCATCTCGCATGTTTTTTTTGTAGTTATTCACTTTTCCTGTTCATGATTCATGATACTGTTACATAGTATTCATTGCATTTATACCCTGTTATAGTTGAGAATCGCGAGTATGCCTTGACCGTAGTGACCCATGAGATATGAGTTGTTGACTTGGACTTGGGATGAGAAAGTCATGGTTCATGTGATCGGATAAGACTGTTGATTATATTCCAGGCTCGTGCCGGTGAATTCGTGTAGTCACTGGGGTGGGTCTGAGGAGCTATGATATATGTGATTGTGATTATATTCCAGGCTCGCGCCGTTGAATTCGTGTAGTCACTGGGGTGGGTCTGAGGAGCTGTGATATATGTGATTGTGATTATATTACAGGCTCGCGCCGGTGAATTCGTGTTGTCACTGGGGTGGGTCTGAGGAGCCGTGATATATGTGATTGTGATTATATTCCAGGCTCGCGCCGGTGAATTCGTGTAGTCACTGGGGTGGGTCTAAGGAGTTGGGATATTTGTGATTTGCGACAGTCAGTTATCCTATGATATGAGTGTTGACTCTGTGTGAGTTGTGAACCGGTGACCTGTTATAGGATGACTAGTTACATGACCTTGTTACTTAAGGTGATTAGGATTCTTGTGTGAGATGTAGTCAGTTGTGTTCTTTTCATACATAGATTGGGGTTAATATTTAATTATCTATAATTTGAGACATATGGTATATACATGAGGGTTTCCTTGTTTGGATTATTTCGCTCGACGTACTACGTCTCATGTTGTAGGTTTTTAGGTATTAATTCCATCTATTGTATGCCCCTGCTACTTGGATGATTAGACTGATCGCTAGCTACATGATCTCGTTTCTTGATCGATTTTGGATGCTTTTATGTTATCATGATTTAGTAGTGTTTTCATGTTGATTGTGGATTTCAGTTGTACGTTCTTTTGTTGTTTCTGTTATCGTATCGTTTTTCGCATTGGATTTTCGTTCGTTCTATTTTCTTTATGGGGTCGAGTCTTGCCGTGTGCTATACACGCTGACGTACACCTGTTATCTCTGGTGTACGTCAGACTTAGACAAAGAACAGGTTCAGCAGGAGTCAGAAGATTCTCAGCAGGAGTGCCTTGCAGACAGAGCAGAAGAAGAAGCCGAAGTCTAGTCGTCTCTTTTGTTATATGCTGGTCATTGTTACTTTTGTAGTTCTTTCTATTTCCGATGATCGATGTATCTTTGTACCTCTTCAGTATTCATTTGTTCGGTTTTGTATAAGAGCATGTTGACCCGAATATTTTATGTCTCGGATGATCTACTTTTGATGATATGTCTATTTCATATTCTGTATTGTTTATTATATTCTTGCTGATTGTGATCGGGGACCTGTGACTTCGCATTGTATTTAATTCTAGACACTTAGCGTATTGGATTGAGAAGGAAAAAAAGAAAAAAATGGTAGTGTATATTTCTTCTCAAACTAATACGTCACGGGCTTGTTCACGTTCCGATTCCTGGATATTTTGGGAAGCGGGGCGTGACAGTCCACTTTTGCACAAAAGTCCCTCAAATCTTCAGGCCTATTTTGCATAAAAGTCCCTTAAAATTTTAGCCCTATTTTGCATAAAAACCCCTCAAATTTCGGCCATATTCAAAACCCACTTTCAAGATTCATCCTCTTTCACAAAACCCACTTCATGAGAGCAAAAAGCTATAATCTTTGCATACAAATTCATTGCATACTCTCATTACAAGAATAAAGTTTCAATCTAACTTGTAAAGCCTATGGATTCTTAACCAAGAATGCAAGAAAAGAAGAGAGAGTTCTTGAAGAGAAGCTTACCCAAACCAAGAAGCTTGAAAACTCAATTTCAAAAATCAAGTCTTGAGCTTGAAGAGGAGATGAAACCCTAGCTTTGAGAGGAGACAAATTTCAGCCAATGAGGAGGAAAAATCCGAATTTTTTTTGGGGTTGAGGGGTTTTAAAAGAGAGAGTTTAAATGGGTTAAGAATTCTTGAAGAGGAAAAAAATGGGTTATGAGGAGTTTGGATAAGAGGAGGAAGAAGGAGTTTAGGGGGGAACCTCTTTTTGAAATTTTGGGAGAAGGGGGAAATGAAGGTACCCTAAGAGGACAAAACAAAAAATAAGAAAAAAGAGACAAGGTGTCTCGACCTTGGTCGAGAAACCCAGTGGTGTCTCGGGCTCAGGCCGGGCCGCAGGTGTTTTTCATGAGCTAATTTCGCCTAATTTCGCAGGTGATTGGTTATTCTGATGAAAATCAACACCAAACAATGTCGGGCGATCCGAAACCCTAGGTCAACACCGGTCAACGCGTAACCATAGGTCAACGCCAGTCAACGCGTTACGATCCGAAACCCTAAGGTCAACGTTGATCAACGTCAGTCAACGTGTAACCCTAGGTTAACGCCAGTCAACGCGTTACGATCCGAAACCCTAAGGTCAACGCCACGCATAACCCTAGGTCAACGCCAGTCAACACGATGTGATCCGAAACCCTAAGGTCAACATCGGTCAACGCGTAACCCTAGGTCAACACCAGTCAACGCGTTGTGATGAAAAGTTAACGCCGGGCGATCCGAAACCCTAAGGTCAACGTCGGTCAACGCGTAACCCTAGGCTAACGCCAGTCAACGCGTTGTGATGAAAAGTCAACGCTAGGCGATCCGAAACCCTAAGGTCAACATCGGTCAACGTGTAACCATAGGTCAACGCCAGTCAACGTGTTGCGATCCGAAACCCTAAGGTTAACGCCGGGCGATCCAAAACCCTAAGGTCAACGTCGGTCAACGCGTAACCCTAGGTCAACGCCAGCCAACGTGTTGTGATGAAAAGTCAACGCCAGACGATCCGAAACCCTAAGGTCAATGCGTAACCATAGGTCAACGCCAGTTAATGCGTTACAATTCGAAACTCTAAGGTCAACGCCGGTCAACGCGTAACCCTAGGTCAACGCCAGTTAACGCTTTGCGATTCGAAACCTAAGGTCAACGACGATCAAAGTGTAACCCTAAGTCAACGCTAGTCAATGCGTTGTGATGAAAAGTCAAGCCGGGCGATCCGAAACCCTAATGTCAACGCCAGTCAGCGCGTAACCCTAGGTCAACAACAGTTAACACGTTATGATGAAAAGTCAATGCCAGGTAATTCGAAACCCTAAGGTCAACACCGGTCAACGTGTAACCCTAGGTCAATGCCAGTCAAGGTGTTGTGATAAAAAGTCAATATCGGGCGATCTGAAACCCTAAGGTCAACGCCAGTCAACACGTAACCCTAGGTGAACGCCAGTCAATGCGTTGCGATGAAAAGTCAACGCTAGGCGATCCTAAACCCTAAGGTCAACACCGGTCAACACGTAACCCTAGGTCAATGCTAGTCAACGCGTTGCGATGAAAAGTTAACGTCAGGCGATCGGAAACCCTAAGGTCAACGTCGGTCAACGCGTAACCCTAGGTCAACACCAGTCAACGCGTTGCGATGAAAAGTCAACGTCGGGTGATCCGTAACCCTAAGGTCAACGTCGGTTAATGCATAACCCTAGGTCAATACCAGTCAATGCGTTGTGATCCGAAACCCTAGGTCAATGCCAGTCAACACGTAACTCTAGGTCAACGTCGGCCAACACGTTGCGATGAAAGTCAACGTCGGTCAACACTTCGTGATGAAAGTCATTGCAAGTCAATGTGTTATGATGGAGATAGTCAGTTCAAAGTCAATTCGACGACACGAGCCAAAATCAACTCACCAGTTTTTTATGATTCGAGATTTCGACGACAGCCAGACGATAAACACAACGCCGGAAGAATTTTAGCTATTCGTTAAAATATTAAATAGACTAAAAATCGAAGGAGTCAAGAGTCAATGCTAACTGCAGGTCCTTTTATACAGACTGAAGGTTGGACTGATCACATCCAAAGTATTTTAGCCTCCTCTATAAAAGAAACGAGACTAAAACACTTTGGAGGGGGTATCTGTAGGCATCAAAAATTACCTATAGGTCCTCACATGCGGCTCGAGACAAAGAGAAGACGATGAATATCGTTATCCAAGTCACAAAAGCTTATTTGGTGTCGACAAGCGCATGAAGTGAGTCGACGGACCGTGCAAAGCAACAGAACTTCGGAATAACGGAAACACGAATGGATCGGGAGCTACGCATCACTTATGAAAGACGAAACGCCCCCCATGTCCCGTCTACTCCACATATGATTCAATCATGGGAGCTTGTAGATCTCCTCGTCGTCTTTCTGATACATTTTGAATCGCACGATTTCGAGTTCAGATGATGAAGATACGATGGAAACGGACCAAACGCGTCGAACCAGACCCAGGCCGAAGCTAAGACACCAAGAGGTGTCTCGGCCAAAGCTTGGCCGAGACCAAGAGGTGTCAAGCCAAGGTTTGGCCGAGACACCAAGTGGTGTCTCGCCCAAAGCTTGGCCTAGACACCCATCAGTGTCTCGGCCAAAGCTTGGCCGAGACACCCACGGGTGTCCACAGCCCAAAAATGCTGTTTTTGGCAGATTTAAACTTTTTTCGACCGTTAACCACCCGGATTTTCTCCAACTGATAGAATATCATCCAAAAATATGGTTAAGTGGTTATAACTAAGGATAAGATCAAATCGGTCATTCTTATCCGAAAACGGAGGTCCCAAAGCCTATAAATACAGCCTCAGGGACTTTATTTTTTCAGATCTGGAATTCTCGAGCGTTGGCGAAGCCCTGCTGAACTGAAGACTGAAGGAGCAAAAATTTTAGAGGATAGGAGGAGATCAGATCGAGTTTGTTGGCATAAAGAAGAGGAGCTCGTCAGATCTACACTTTCAGGTCCTTTGCCTTGGAATTGCCCCGTTGTGGTAATCTCGAGAAGAGTGATTATCTCTTTGTTGCCGAGATAATTGCTTCGGTTTCTTGATTCCTTCGTGAATCAACAAAGCTTCGAATCTGATTTTATCGTTTGGTGGTCCATGGATATTAACGTCCCCGTCACATGCTAAGATCCCACGCAAGTAGCGGGCGATAAACACCCGTTGCGTTGTTTAACGAGAGTTGTACCTTTTTGTTATTTTCATTGTGTAAGGGTCTTATAAAAAGACTAATCTTTGTTTTCATTGTAACGTTTGAAGTTGTAATGAATATAATAATGAATACATCAACTTTCTCCCCAAACAACGCGACCCTCAACCTGCCAGGAGGGTTAGAGATAGAGATACCTCTAGTAGCGGTCGTGGCCTCGGTGGCAATAGCAGCGGAGGAAGAAGACCCCCTCTTCTTCTTCGAAATGGGTGTGTTTGCTCGTAATGCCATCCTGAACGCAGTAGGAGAAAGCTTGGGTTTTTCTTTGAGGAAAGCAGTAAAACACCGTGACCTCCCCAACGAGGAAGATGAACGCTATATACGCGCGGCTCAAACACTCACCCACCGTTCGATTCGACAGTTCAAATTGAACAGTCGTAGGCAAGGTAGGGCAATTCGGAATCCCGCATGTGCGGTTGAGATCTAGCGGTTTTTAGACACGATCTGTAGCCAATGGCTCAGATCAGGCGTGGAAGACGAGGAACCTCCATTGTGCCACATTTAACGTGAAACGACGTGCTCACGTCATCTTAGCTAGCGAGCATATAGATCCACGAACGGACACGTTGCTTTCCTAATACGAGCTCACCTATGACTCGAGTTCCCTTATTACTCGAGTTCGCTCGGCCCGAGCTTGCATAATGGTCTTACCTCGCCTACGGCTTAGGCTCGCCAGATGTTTTGAACTCTGCCAATCCAAACTCACCTATCGTTTTGACTCACCAGATGTTTCGAGCTCGTTCAATTTGAGCTCGTCTACGGCTGGGATTTGGCCACGGATCGAACTCGTCTCAAATTTGCCTACAACTCGAACTTGAAAAAGTCAAGTTCGCCTAAGGCTTGAGCTCATTTGGCTGAGTTCGCATGTGGCTGGAACTCACCCCGTTCAAATTCGCTTGCGGCTAGGACTTGTCCTAGCTCGCCTACTATGGATTTACTGAACGGACCCGAATAATAATCCGTAAAGAAAAAAAATACATGCACATCAAACACGGGGAACAAGGATTGGAACAAAAGCATAATTTCATTCATTGAAGAGAAACTTCGATACAACGATACACTCAAAAAAAGTTACAAATCTCTCAGCCGCGACTCCACCTCCCGGAACTCTTGGGTGTGCTTACGCTCGAGCCTGCTCAGGACCTCTCTGTGGATGTTCGCTTCAGAGCGTGAAAGCAGGTCCTGGACGTCGGTCCTCACCTCCTTGAGGGCTAGGTCTTTCTCCTCGATTTTATCAACGACCAATCGTTGTCGATACCTGAGCTCTACCAATTGCTCCATCAGCTGTTCGTGGGCCCGCTCCTTAGTAGCCAAGAGAGCATGCGCCTCAGCGATGGTTTGCTTAACCTTCACTATCTCTGCTGCCAGGCTGGATATGCTGGAGTTGGTCTTGTGACACTCTTTGTCTACTTATTCATCCTTAGCGATAACGCGCTCCAGCTCCTCCGTCAGCTATGTCTCTAGTGACGTCTTCTCCTCTAGTAGATGCTTTCGCTCCTCCAAAGCTGTCTGGACCTCGTCGGATGCAAGGTGGAGGATCTCAGAACCCTTAGTACGGAAGGAGAGCAACTATTGGATAGTCAGCTCAGTCTTCTCTAAGCGCACATAATACAGAGCGGCGGCGAAGGCGCCAAGCATCTTGACCAAAAAGGCCAGGTGAAAGTCGAGGATCTCCTTGAACTCCTCGAAGGGACAGCTCCCATCTAATGCGAGCTTGATGCTGTCGGCGAGGGTGTCCTGGAAATTGGCAATGGCTCGATCCACTGACCTCTTGCGAGAGCGGGCCAGAGGAGAGAGGTTAGCCTCATCAGCTGCCAGTGTCGCCATCGGGGCTACGGTCGAAGCGCTGGTGGCCATGATGACGGGAGTGATGGTAAACACCGCTAAGGCTGAGGGCCCTGTCAGCACCATCGTTGTCCCGACCGTAGATCCGGCAGTAGCCTCAACGGTCATCGAAACATGGGACAATGAAAAGACGACCAGCTGGGTGTGTGTTCCCTCTTGAGTCGGAACCTCCGCCTATTGAACAAACGCTTCATCATGAACCGACATCTTCTTAGGAATCGGGGCTTCCCCCTGCTAGGCCGGCACTTCCACATGAGCCAACGTCTCCTCCTCCTGGCTCGACATCTCCCCGTGGGTCGAAGCACCCTCTCCATCATCCTCTTCTTCCTCTCCTTCATCTTCCTCCCCTACCGACCAATCGGCCCTGGAAAGAGGATCCTCTTTACCCATGACTTGGAAGATCGGGTCAGCTGTAAATATGGAAGAAGTGTCAGTAGCAATCACTGTAAAAGTCCCAACTAGCGGGTCGGCATCAACGGATCGACGAAACTCAATGCCACTCTCACCTGAGTCGTCAAGCTCCTCTTCATATTCTTTTTCTTCCTCTTCGGTAGAAGAAATATGGATTGCCTTCTCCTCCATGCCTGCATTGGGTCAACACAAACATCAGGTGATGCAAGTTCAACCTTGTACCCAAGGACAGAGTATTAAAAGGTTACCTCCCGATACGGTCGGCTGAGCAGTGCGTGCCCCTGTTTGGTGACCCGCGACAAGTATCGATGGGACGGCCTCCGAATCCAATGGAAACGGCCCTGATGCGATGACTGGAGCGGATGTAGTAGCCTCAGTCACAGAGGCAGTTACCCCTAGAGTCGACTCAAGAATAACCGTGACTTGGCCCTCCATCGTTTCGATGGTCTCCGCCACCTCTTTGTGACAGACTCTCTTGGCCGCCTCCCCTTCTGAGCCGCTAGCCTCAATCTCCCGCTGACGCTTAGGAAGAAGCAAGCGTCCAGGAGCAAAAGCGTGCATCCCCATGTGCCCAGCTACCACTTCCCGGACCTGCTCCTGGCGCACCCCCACCTAGGCTATCTCATCAAACACCCCTTACTCACTGGCAGGTTCCAACTGAGTGAAAGGAGGCGGGGCCCAGGTGATGAATGTCCCGAATTCACATGAACCTGCATAAGGGCCTTCGGTGTCTTCAGCAGGAACATCTTCAAACCACTCCTCGATAGTTTGGCGACCTCTCTGCCTCGATACACGGGAAGCTGCCCTCGAGCGGCGCCCCGGCTCTACCAAACAAGAGCTCGGGAGTCGGAAGCCCTCAGGGTTCGCGCTAGTACCCTGATATCACAGGCAATAGTTAAGTGTATGATGGAGGTCGCGATCCTTGACTGGCAGCTCGAAGCGTACGTTGGTGCAACCCGCATAGGTCCAGAACCACCCCAGCGCACCGTCCACTAACCCTCCATCATAATACAAATGTGGGTTAATGTTCCCTACATACAACTAGTCATACTCGAATTGACAGACAAACCTACAGGGAATATACGGTTCCAGATAACACACGGGGCCTGTCCGTAGGACATGATACCCCGGCCGGATGTTGACTAGCCATCTGAAGGCATCACAGGAAAGGATAGTGTGTTGGTCCGCCGTCGCTGTGTCTCGAAGGGCCTCACCATATCCTCCGCCAGTGAAAAAAGGGAAGAACCGGTGGAAATTATAGTGGTTGAAATGGGATAGTGTTTTCCTTATATCGGGAATGTCCCTGCACTTCCAAGTACACTTCTCCAGGCATTGGACGAACGGGACAAACCCTTCTTCCTGGAGAGCCACCAGAGCGCTCATCAAGCATTCGTAGTGATAAACGAACCATGCCATCAAGTAGGTGTACGACAACCCGACTCAAGGGTTAGGAGTCTTGGCGACTTCGCCATCCCCCTCGTCGACATGCGACACCCGACAGAATTGGGCCGTTAGTATGCGGAGCACTCTCTGGATGCATGCCACCATCGCCGGCACTAACGCATATGGTCGCTCGTAAGCCAAGCGTACTGTAGGGTAGACGACCTCCACTGGGATCGCCTCAAAGGAATGGGTGGGGACCACGCTCCTCTTCAGCCACAACATGAGGTACCCCGCGAGCAAAGCCTTGCTGATATTAGGGACCTGGCCTGATGGTGGAAGGACTCGAAGATCGTCCCTACTTTGAACCCACCCTCATCATGCTCAAGGATTTTTGTGGCCCCACCTTTGGATATCCTCCTCTCCACCTCGGCGTGGTCGTACTCGCTTAACGGCAAGATGGGCCTCCCCTTTACATTATTTTTTGGGAATAGGTAATCAGCCTAATTCTTATGGTTGATCCCTGGAGCCCTCTTCTTCTTACCCTTATGATCTACCGCCCTAGGGTATTTAGGCATATGTGGTAGTGGCCGAGCAGCTCCCATAGGGTCTCTACCACATAAGGGAACTTAGCCGAGAGGTAGTCAATCTCCTCCTGGCCCGACACATACTCCTCATAAGGGAATCCTCCTAACGACAACCCCGATACATTGTACATCTCGTGGAGTGTTATACCCAGCTCGCCGTTGGGTATGAAAAACGTGTCGCTATCCGGACAATACTGTTCCAAGATACTATGGAACTAGGGAGCGTTGATTTTTAGGCTGTGGTGGGTGGCCCTGATAGCCACATACAGCTCTGACCCTTCAAGATCGGAGTTCTCCGCCAAGATGTACTCAGTGATCTTAGACCACCAAGGGTGGCTGCCAGGTGCAGAATGAATCCACCCTGGAGCCCTAAAGTCCTTCAGGGGAAATTGCCCCCCAGCTTGGAAGAAGCAATGACGGAAGGTCTCCGCCACCACAGTCGTCTCCCCCACGGGTAACTCGTTCTGTAGCAGGCCTAGACGTAGAGCAGTCACGCACTTACAGGAGCTGTCGACCCCATATCCGGCTGTGGAACCAGTAAAGATCCCGCAAGTCAACCCATCTTGAGTCGGGGTTAGATCCCAATTCATCATTCTTGGAACCGAGAGCGAGTGCAGCTCAACGATTGAGAACCCTCTCGGCATACTAGGAATGTAGTAAGGGATCCCGCCCACGACTCGGAGCCATCTACTCTCCCCGAGCAATAGAGACGAGGGGTTGGCCGTAGCATCACCAAACAAGAACTGGGGCTTTTTCAGTTCCATCCTGGATGCATACGTCAGCGCTACGTCAGTAATCAACTCGCGTAACGTCAAGTGATGCCCATCAGACACCTTCTTTACTAACTCGGCAGACTTGTCAGTGGTAAATACAGGCACTAGGTCAAGAAGCGGAAATCGAGAGGGAGCTCCATAGCTCGTGCTACCAGCAAGGCCGAGTTACGGTTTGAAAGTTACGACCTGTTCTTCCTAGCATGTTCTGGAGCTCGCCTGAAGAGCAACCCCGCCTGCGAAGGAGATTAGCCCGCCTGAAGAATTCGAGCTTTAAGCTCGTCTAAATGAGGTTGGCTCGTCTGCACAGCCTCGCCTGCATATTTGAAGCTCGCCTTCACAATGCAAGCTCGCCCGATAGTTGGGAGATCGCATGCATGACCTAAGCTTGCCTGCACGCTTGAAGCTCGCCTGTATGCTTGAAGTTTGCCTGTATAAAGGCAAGCTCGTCCGATGGATGGAAGCTCGCCTGCACAAGGATAGCTCGGCCGACAGCTAGGGGCTCTCCTGCATGATCCAGGCTCGCCTACCAAGCTCGCCTGCATAGCCTCACATGAAGACCAAGCTCACCTACACGAGCAAGCTCGCCTGCACAGCTCACCTACGTAGCCTCGCCTGAGCATTCAGCCCGCGTATGAGCTCGCCTTCAAGCTCGTCGAACACGCCAGCTCACCTGCAAGTGCCAATTTGCCAAGACCGCCCACTTGAGGCATGGGAACAATCACTTCTCTTGATTTAAGGGATTGGTTATCCTCATGACCATACCCAACATGGGAATAGTCATTTCCCACGATTTAAGGGATTTGGTCATGATTCTCTTCATGATCATACCCAGTATGAGAATGGTCACTTCCCATATTTTAAGGGAGTGGTTACACCCTCCTTCTTCTCTATAAAAAGCCATGAGTAGACATAAAGAAAAGGTCTTATGACCCAACCTCTTTGAGGACGAATTGGAGAGAACTCAAGATCATCTTGGACTTGAGATCAGCCTTGTTCCAGGTACGCCGTCGGTGGAGTCTTGGCCTTTGGATATCGGACTTCTTGTCATTTAAGTAGGACCAAATTCTTAGCATCTTTGGCCTACAAGCACAAGCACTTGTTTGGCCTTGGTTGATCGAACTCACCCAACCAAGCTTCTACTGTGTACTGAAGCTTGCCCGCAACTTCGATCGGATCGTCCAAGGGAAGCAAACTCGGCACGAGCACCGAGGGAGGCATCCTACCGCTAAAGAACCCACGTTAAACAAGGAGGTAATTCCCTCCACTTCTGTTATAATTTTGATTCATTAGTTTGTAATAAGCTATTCTTATCAATACAAACGGAATCCCTATTTTGAGAAATCAATTTTTACACCTACAGAAGATGACGACCATAGTGGAAGTAACCATTCATTCAGATGAATTGATGGTGGTACAGTTCGATGAAGTTGCAGAAGGGACTATCGTCAAGTTACTCTTCATCAAGTTTGATCAAACGAAGTATGAAGAATACTTGTCTTCGACTTCCTCTTGTGGCAAAATGTCACGTAAGCACCCAAAGGTTGTGCGTGTGAGTCGGCCCAAGCAAATCGAGAGCTCTACCCAAGGAAGTGTTGGGGGTTCTATTCCCCCCAAGGTTGTTGAGACCAACCAAGATGTCGAGAACGAACACAAAGTTCCCAAATCTAGCGAACTCAGTGTCCTAAACGAGCTTGATAAATCATGCGGGCTTCGTTTTGCAGACCATGTTCCCAATTCAAGTGAACTACGTCAATTAGGCGAGCTCACCTACTCAGGCGGGCTTTGCTCTATTAACAAAGTTCTCAAATTTGGCGAATTGCCCAAATCTGGCGAACTTAACAATTCAGGCGAAGTTCCCAATTGTGGCGAACTTTGCAAATCTGGCGAATTTAGCAGATCAGGCGGGCTTCATCAAGCTCACCTGACAGCCCAAACTCGCCTGCAAGCTCAAACGGGCGCACTTCACCAAAGTTGCCAGACGGTTGAACTTCGCCAACAGGCCCAAGCTCACCTAACGGCCCAACTTTGCCCGCAAGCCAACCTTCACCAGAAAGGCAAAGCTGCAGCTCGCCCAACAGGTGAGCCTCGACAGGCCAAACCTCGCTGTAGGCATCGAAAATTGCCGATAGGTCCCCGCTCACAGCTCAGTGTTAACGAGCAACGATGAACATCACTACCCGGTTCACAAGAGTTCCATCGACGTCGGTGAGCGCCTGAAGTGAACCGACGGACTACGTGAGCCGACAGAATATCAGAAATAACGGGGATACGGACTGACCAAGAATCCCGCAACCTCTGCAAATGGACCAACACCCGTCGTGTCCCGTTCGCCTCGATGATTATCCAACCATCGGGATCGATAGAGCTCTTCGTCAGAATTCCAACACATCCGAAATCACTCAAATCCGAATTCGGACGAAAAGTCAACAAGAAGTCAATGGCGGGACAACGGCAGAACACCCGGTAGCACCTCGGACCAGACTGAGGCACCTAAGGATATCCCGGCGAGGTTGAAACACCCGAGGGGTGTATTGGCAAAACCAAGACACCCCAAGGGGTGTCTCACGAATTTTTGATGCCGAAGCGCCTTTATGGGGGGTGTCTTGATGATATTTTACGGCGAAACACCTTTTTGGGGGTGTCTTGATGGTTTTTCACGGCGAAACACCTTTTTGGGGGTGTCTTGATGGTTTTTCACAGCGAAACACCTTTTTGGGGGTGTCTTGAGGACTTTTCACGGCGAAACACCTTTTTGGGGCAGCCCCTAGGGCCTCCTCTTGGCCTATAAATAGACCCCTTGGGTCCTCATTCAAAGGGCGGGATTTTTTGGGAGAGCAAGCCTTGGTTTTGGAGAGAAAATTTATGATCTTGAGCTTTAGCCTTTGAGATCTGAAATTTTAGAGAGGAGCGGCGAAGCCCTGCCGGAGCAAGGAGTCGGAGTTTTAAAGAGAGCGGCGAAGCCCTGCCGGAACGAGGAGTGAGAGTTCTTCATCAACCTTCATTCACCCCCTTCTCTTTTCCTTAGTGTTGCCCATTAGCGGTGATACTAAGAAGAGCTAGTGTCTCGTTTTAGCCGAGACATACGCTTCCAAGCTTCTAGATCTCACGCGGATCGACGAAGTTCTGTTTCTATATCCCTTCGTGGATAGACGAAACTCTGTCGGATTCTTCCGGAAGGATCTGATTGACCGGTGGTCCACGGATATCAACATCCCCGTCACAGGCTAAAGACCCACGCAAGCGAGACCGCACCAAAACGGGATCTCGTGTTTATTTTCGTTAAAGTTGTAATTTTTTGTTTCGTTGCACGAGTAGATCTTATAAAAAGATCGAATCTTTATTTGATATTTGTTGTAACGTCTGAAGTTGTAACAGATCTCAAAGCAATGAAAACAGCAACTTTTCCCGAAAACACTCGCCAACACACGCGAGCTCGCCAACAGATGCAAGCTCGTCCAACAGGCGAACCTCACCAGACTGAGCCTCGCCGACGAGCTCAAGTATGCCAAACAGGCGGACCTCAGCAAGCTCGGCTAACAGCTCGACCCCGCATGAAAGTAGCAGTAGTTCGCCAAACAGGCGAACCTTGCCTGAAAGAACTAGAGGTTGAACCTCACCAATAGGCCTAAGCTCGCCTGTCTAGGCAAGGTCGCCTGAATTCAACGCTTGGGAAATTTCCCAAGTGTTCCCATTTGGACTCCCTTGAGTCTCTTTCATTTGAGCGCCAGCAGTCGGCTGAGGCTCTGGCTCGCCTGAATGACCAGTCAGCTCAACCTTGCCTACAGTCAGCTAGATCTCGCCCACATTCTAGACCTCGTCGGTAGTCGGCTGAAGGTTGCCCAGATTCCAGACCGTGCCAGCAGTCGGCTGAAGGTCACCTAAATGCCCAAGCTCGCCTGCAGTCGGCTAGAGCTCGCCCACATTCCAGACCTTGCCTGTCTCGACAAGGTCGGCTGGATCCGACACTTAGGGAATTTCCCAGGTGTCCTCATTCCGACTCCTTTGGGTCTCCTCCATGCGATTGCACACTTGGTCCTTCCGATGCTGGGGGTTGCCGCCACCAACCCGCAGGGGATCTCAGGGATCATCTGATTTGCAAACGCACTCTTCAGGCAGTACTTACGGATTGCCAATGTTCCGAGGAGCCAAAGCCATCAGTGTTCGGGAGGCTTTCTCAATAGTCTCCTAAACTGAGACCTCTCCGCCAGAGACGCAATCGTCAGAGGAGACGAACTTCTGATGATGTGGAACTCCCTGCCGCAACTGTCAATGTGATGGGGAAGTCTGAGGCCTTTGAGCATGAAGGAATCTACCAACACGCTCGCACCCGAACGGGGGTGGCCATTTCGTTTGACTACACGCCTAGCATCCGTCTCTGACGACGACGATGATGATTGCTCGACAGTGGCGACGTTGCTAACCTCAAGCTCAGTTCAGTACGAGCACGCAAATGTGCACGTGACCAACATCCCTGATGAGATATCCAGGAGACTCGACGAGAAACAAGCAACCATCGACTCCCTAAAGAAGATGTTGGAGCAGCTTCTGAGCGAGAAGAAGAAAGAGAGGACTTCGTGAACTTTGCAGAAATCCTCGAAACACAAAGAGCGGGTGCCTACTCCTTCTCACTCCTCATCCGAGTCATCTAGAGGAGCATCATCTTCAGATCATAATTCAAGGGACAAAAGGCTCAACGAGTTCCAAAATCAACTCGATGCCATAAAGCTCTAGAAGCACATGAGCAAGCTGGGAGTGGTCAGACCGTATCCGACCGAATGGGACACAGCCTCCTACCCGACAAAGTTTAAACCATTAAACCTCATGCAGTTTGATGGTAAGGGTTCTCCTACCCAGCACATCTACTACTTCCAGGCGCAAACTGAACACATAATGGGAAACGATCCCATTACGACTCGATTGTTCATTGGCACCCTCAAGGGGGTCTCTTTTGAATGGTTCCGCAGACTGGAGCCTGGGTCCATCACTTGCTGGAAGGACATGGAAAGTCTCTTCATGGACAGATTCTTTGATGATGATATAGAGGTATCTATGGTCACCCTGCTAGCCGAAAAGCAGAAGAAGACAAAATATGTAAGCAGCTTCGATGATGACACACAATCGTTTCATACACGTGATCAAGTTTCCGAGGCCACCCTCATCGGGATGTGCCGGAATAATCTCTCCATCGACATCCTATCTAATATGGGCGCAGTCGTAGCTCACTCGTAGAAAGACTTAATCCGCCAAGGAGAACAAGTCGAGGGTATGCTCAAGCGCATGGATGCTGAAGGGCCATATGAATTTCAAGGGGGTGATGACCAAGACATCTTGGTAGTGGAAACCACCTCCTCATCAAAACCCTCTTCACCACAGAGGGGCAATGCTTCAAAGCATAAGAAGCCCTCGATGACAATTGCCGAGTTCGCCAACTCGGACCCAAACTATGAGGCCGACTACGAAGATTCAGCTACTATTGGCCAAAGATGATCAGTGACGCTTGTATGCGTCAATCGCCGGAGGACCTGCCCCCGTTGACAGCTTCATACCCATTCGTAGTAGAGATAGTCTACTAGAATGGGCAATGTGTCAGCAGAGGATTTCATCCTTCAACTCCCGCAAGGTCAACTAAGGTGTCTTTACCCTTCAAATCCTGATTCTTACTGGAGTGGGGGTGGTCTCGGTTTCTCTGCAGAACCATGTACTACCTCAATTCTTCTCTCTGATGGAGTCACTCAAGGCTCGTCATCAATTGGCTCCATAAGACTATCATGTTAACGATCACCTCTGATAGTCCATTCACTCGTCGATCATCTTCAATAGGACGACAGGTCCACACAAAAAAGCTATCATGTTAACCGTCACCTCTGATAACTAATCTCCTTCAAATTCCCACGTTGATCCTATTCATCAGAACAGCAGGCCCACAGGAACTATCATCACCTCCTGCAGTGGCTGTTTAATCATGACCAAAGTGATTAAACCCCTCCTACTGGAGCATGAGGCTAAACTGCTCATTACATTTTCCACCTGGTCAAACCTTCCTATAGTAAGGACCAAAACCAAAACCCCCTCTCAATTCCTTCCAAGAACGAGAGGTCCACTTTCAAGATGGACGACTAAACTTCGGACAGTTAGGATCATCCCAAAACTCCCACTTGGTCAAACTTCCTACAGTTAGGACCAAAGCCAAACTATCAAGTTAATTATTACCTCTGATAGTCATTTCTCCATCGGTCTCATTCAACTGGACGATGGATCTTGTAAGACTACCAAGTTAACTATTATCTCTGATAGTCATTTCTCCATTAGTCTCATTCAACTGGACGATGGATCTTGTAAGACTACCAAGTTAACTATTACCTCTGATAGTCATTTCTCCATCGGTCTCATTCAACTGGACGATGGATCTTGTAAAACTATCAAGTTAACTATTATCTCTGATAGTCTTCTCCAAATTTCCCCCGTTGATCCTCTTCAATAGGACGATGGGACCACTCCTACTGTCATGTTAACAATTACTTCTGACAAATCAACTTATCAATCCTCTTTAATAGGATGGTAAGCCCACAGAGTTGCTCAAATAGCAACAAACTCCCACTGTCATGTTAACACTACACCTCTGACAAAATCAACTTACCAATCCTCTATAATAGGATTATAGGTCCTCAAAGTTGCTCCAATTGCGACAATCCAATTAACTTACTAATCCTCTTTAATAGGATGGTAGGTCCTCAAAGTCACTCCGATCGCGACAATCATGTCAAGTTAACATCACACCTCTGACTAAAATCTACTTACTAACTCTCTTCAATGGAGCGGTAGGTCCACAAAGTCGCTCCAATCGCGACAATTCCTATCAGGTTAACGATTACCTCTTATAGCCAACACCGTCATTCCTACAAATAACGTTGTCTGATCAGTCGTCATACTCATATGTCCCTAAATGACTTGATCCTTTCTGAGCGTTCTAATATCCTTAGAACAATCGATGGGTAGTAGCCTACCATGCGATGGCTCCTATAACAATCAATCGTCACACTCATACGTCCCTGAATGATTTGATTCCCCCAGCACCGTCTTTCCCACAAAAGACAATGTTGTTTGATAATGGTCTACCAAGCGATGTGCCTTTATCCAAATAGTAGCCTACCATGCGATGTGCTGCTAATTCGGATTCGTCTTTTCCCTAAGAGAAGACAAATCAGGGTTCGTCTTTACCCTAAGAGAAGACCAATTTGGGTTCATCTTTGCCCCAAGAGAAGACAAATCAGGGTTCGTCTTTACCCTAACAGAAGACAAATTAGGGTTCATCTTTGCCCCAAGAGAAGACAAGCTTCTCCTAGACTCCAACGGGTATACGAGTATAAACTGTTTCCTACCTTTGTCGGGAAGTTCCTAGAGGATATTACCCATAATATTCCTAAGAATAACCCGGCATCCTCCCACCAGTGCACGAGGTGAAACTGCTCCTTTCCTCCAACCGGTGCACGAGACTAAACTGCTCCCTTTCCTCCAACCAGTGCATGAGGCTAAACTGATCATTTCCTCTAATTAGTATACGAGGTTAAACTACTTCCTACATCCAAACACCTCAAATGGCTAAGGATAGAGGAGAAATATTAGCATTAAGACTAAGAGAAACTCCTCGACAACTTACCATGCTAAGGCAAGAGCATGGCTAGCCTAACTCAAACGACAGTTGGTAAAGACAAATCAAGTCCGTTGATAGCTGAGGGTTTGCTAAAAATCCTAATTAGCGATCATTAGCAGTGACTGAATAGTTCAATCTCGCCGAGTTCGATTAGAAGTCGCCTCGCTCCGTCTGCACGGTTATCATTTTGTAGGTATTCCTATCCAAAGTGTCCCAGACTCCATACAGTCGATTCAGGTCTAAAAACTTTAGAAGGGTTCTGTAAGAAATAAAAATTGCATTTTATCCCTATCAGAGAAGTTCAGAACAAGACTGCTAAAACCTCACCCAAAAGAGCAAAAAAGGGGAAAACGCTAATATCTCTCAAACCATAAGGAATTTGACGAAACGGAGGTGGCAAACCCCATAAGAGGTTTGGTTGGCCCCGTCTCGTTAAGATAGGTGATTTTCATATATAATTCGTCCAATTCCGAGTTACGGTTTGAAAGTTATGACATGTTCTTCGTAGCATGTTCTGGAGCTCACCTGAAGAGCAACCCCGCCTGCAAAGGAGTTTAGACCGCCTGAAGGTTTCGAGCTTTAAGCTCGCCTGAATGAGGCTGGCTCGCCTGCACAGCCTCGCCTACCAAGCTCGCCTGCATAGTTGAAGCTCGCCTACACAAGGCAAACTCACCCGATAGTTGGGAGCTCGCCTGCACGCTTGAAGCTCGCCTGTATGCTTGAAGTTCGCCTGCATAAAGGTAAGCTCGCCCGATGGCTGGAAGCTCGCCTGCATAAGGATAGCTCGCCCAACAGCTGGGGGCTCGCCTGCATGATCCAGGATCGCCTACCAAGCTCGCCTGCATAGCCTCGCCTGAAGACCGAGCTCACCTACACGAGCAAGCTCACCTGCACAGCTTGCCTGTGTAGCCTCGCTTGAGCATTCAGCCCGCGTATGAGCTCGCCTTCAAGCTTGCCGAACTCGCCAGCTCGCCTGCAAGTGCCAATTTGCTAAGACCACCTACTTGAGGCATGGGAACAGTCACTTTCCTTAATTTAAGGGATTGGTTATCCTCATGACCATACCCAACATGGAAATTGTCATTTCCCACGATTTAAGGGATTTGGTCATGATTCTCTTCATGATCATACCCAGTATGAGAATGGTCACTTCCCATATTTTAAGGGAGTGGTTACACCCTCCTTCTTCTCTATAAAAAACCATGAGCAGACATAGAGAAAAGGTCTTAGGACCCGACCTCTTTGAGGACGAATTGGAGAGAACTCAAGACCATCTTGGACTTGAGATCAGCCTTGTTCCAGGCACGTCGTCAGCGGAGTCTTGGCCTTTGGATATCGGACTTCTTGTTATTTAAGTAGGACCGAATTCTTAGCATCTTCGGCCTACAAGCACAAGCACTTGTTTGGCCTCGGTTGATCGAACTCACCCAATCAAGCTTCTACTTTGTACTGAAGCTTGCCCGCAACTTCGATCGGATCGTCCAAGGGAAGCAAACTCGGCACGAGCACCGAGGGAGGCGTCTTATCGCTGTCGAAGAACCCACGTTAAATAAAGAGGGAATTCCCTCTGCTTCTATTATAATTTTGATTCATTAGTTTGTAATAAGCTATGCTTATCAAATACAAACAAAACCCCTATTTCGGGAAATCAATTTTTACACCTACAGCCACTAAGCAGAAGAAGGGAGAATCTATTAAGGCTTATGTTGAAAGATTCTGCAGTATGGGATTGCGATACCCATCAGGTATGACACAATTTACTTTGGTGGAAACTTGTAGGCATAATTTGCAAACTCAGCTCCTTGTTCAAATTGGGGTAGCGAAATGTCGCTTCTGGAGACAACTGGTGTCACAAGAAGAACAAGCTGAAGAAATCGTTGATCGGGTCAAAGCTGAAGAAGCTACCCAACCGAAGCCGCAACAGCAACGCAACCAAAATAATGCTCCTCGATCCAATAGAAAAGAGACTTTGGTTGCCAATTCCAGCACACGAGTGTCACTGGCCAAGCAAGGCAAAGCACCGAACCAACATAGAGCGCCCAAGTAGTACTCTTTTAAGGAGGAACATGTGGACACTTTATTCCAGGTACTTCGGAAGAATAACAAGCTGTAACTTCCCAAAATCAAGAAGCTTAATGAGGCATGAAAGGTGGACGACCCCAATTACTATTGTTATCATAGATTTCTGAGACATCCTACATGAAAATGTTATGTCTTCAAAGATATTCTACAAAATCTGGTTAATGCCAATGTGCTTACATTGAAGCCCGAACAAAAGACCATGTCCACCAATTTGATATCGGTCTAGTTCGGTGACTTCCCTCCTGTAGAAGCCGCAGACGGTGTTATCCCCATCCATAAAGGGGAAATGCATATGAAGAACACTAACCCACACGGTCAGAAGGATAGAGGGTTGGTACCCCTTACTACTCCGAGGGGGAAATAATGTGGGTCCATCTCGATCTGATTAAAGACAAACATTGGACAAGCACCTCGTCCAAAAAGAGAAGAGGCAAGGCTAAGCCATCCAACATGATTAGCCCCTCTATTAATGAAGATGATGATCATCTCAAACCTCTCACGGACTCAGAAGAAGAGAGGATTGTTCTGGCAGCATTTCAAGGAGGCAACTTTAGCACCCGATCAGGAAAAGTCTATGAGGCAACTTTAGCACCCGATCAGGAAAAGTCTATCTAAAGGACTATGATCAGAGTGCTTAAGAAGTTGAAAAACAGCCCCAAGAGGATGGGGGTTCTGTCCCTAAAATGTCGACCGACAAAGGGAACTAGAAAGAAACCCGCTACAACAAGAATCTCCTTCCAGAAGCTGGAGAATCAAGTGCTCCCTTCCGATTCAACGTCATAGCACAACTAACCAATATACCGACTAGGATTACCATGTATGAGCTCCTGCAATTATCCAAAACCACAAGGGAAACTCTAATTGAAGCCTTAATGAACACGGAGAACTTTATCACACAAGTTACTCCGATTCCAAAAACTTCTAAGGGACAATCTTGTATACAGTGTCTACAAGCAGCAAGAAGTCTACCATGCATATCATTTACTCAGGAAGATATGCAGGTCAAACACAAGCATGATAGACCTTTGTACTACATAGGGTACATCGGGTGCTCGGAGATCAGCCGTGTCCAAGTTGACCTGGGCTCAACACTTAGCATCATGCCTTATAGGGTCATGCAAGTCTTAGGGATTCCCCTGCATCGGTTGAACACCACCTAGAGCACTAACTTTGGTTTCAACGCCAACAATACTCGACCCCTAGGTAAAATCAAACACATGTGTCAAATCGGAGATCTCAAGTCTGGAGTGTCTTGTTACATCATAGAAGCAGATACGTCCTACAATTTATTGTGGGCACGACCTTGGATTCATGTGAATCGCATTGTCCCATCTACTTTACATCAAGTGATGAAATATGTTGATGATGAGGGGGAAGTCCGGACCCTAATTGCTAAAAAGCATCCTTTCAGAGGGGTGGAGAACTTCCATACAGACTCCGTCTTTTACTTAGACTCTCAAGATTAAAAACAACCAAGAGAAGACGCTGATAGTGGCAATGAGGTCGACATCGAGCCAGATCCCGAGGAAGATTTTCCATGGGAGTTGAATTTCAATGTAATGGGTTAAAATAAGAACAATAATAATGTACCGAGTGAGGGCGAGTGGTGCATTAATGAATATTTTAATTTTGTGTACTTGTCTGATGTGTTCTCTCAATATGAACAAATAGAGATTGATGCTAATACAGGTACCAATCCATGGTGCACCTTATACGCTGAGGCATCACTCACATTGCCACTTAAATCCTCCTTTGTCGCATGTGAAGAGATGGAAGATGTACAAAAGGCTTTCTTTATGGTCTCGTCCAAAAGGAAAGGGCAAAAGTCTATCTATTTTGGGAAAGTCAAACCTAAACTACTCAACCAGGAAGTTCAGCAGAAGATAATAGGGTTCTTCAATTTCATTACCACGAACCTAATTCCATCTATTTGATGAAACGAATGGGTTATAACTTTAATGAGAAGGGTTAAACTTCGGGAAAGGAAGACAAACGCCAATTCGGATGCCTCTCCCTCCTGAAGGAAAACCTCCTGATTATTATCAGAAGACTGGAAGAGGTGTGGGCTATGTCACAATCCCTCCCCTTTCAGAAAATAAACGGTGACTGTCTGTGTCAAGACCATTCATCCGGGACATCATCATGGGAATCCGATGTCAGTGTCGGAGCCTTCTTTAAAAGCTTGACCGTGAACATGATTTCGACTAGTCACCAAGATGAAGATGCAAGGGGTGACAAAGAATTGATCGAATCGACCAACGACCCTTGGATCAAGAGCCTTAATATCTTGTGGAATATGCGTTTTGAACAGCATGAGCTGCCCACCGAAGATATGGTGATCCAAGTCAACATGGCAGATGAATCCGATCCTAAACTAATTTTTATAAGTGAAAGCTTATCATCAACCGAGAAAGAAGATCTTGTATCTCTCATCCGAGAGTATATAGATGTCTTTGCTTAGAATTATGAAGATATGTCTGGCCTTGATCCGAAAGTAGCCATGCACCCATTCAATATTGATCCGGACGCAAAACCCATTAAGCAACAACAACGTAGGTTTCGCAAGGAGATTATGGAAGCAATTGAGTCAGAGGTCAAAAAGATTATAGACTCAAGCTTTGTCAGAGAGGAACGACACCCTGATTGGGTAACCAAAATTGTTCCAGTGCCCAAGAAAAATGGTAAGGTCCAGATATGCATTGACTTTCGTGACCTCAATGCAGCTTGGCCAAAATACGAGTTTCCACTCCCCATCACGGATGTCATGATCGACAACACCTGTGAATATGAGAGGATGTCTTTAATGGACGGATTCTCAGGGTACAATCAGATCAATATGTACCCTAAAGACGAAAAGCATACTGCTTTCAGAACACCACTGGGGGTGTATTGTTACACAGTGATGCCCTTCGGATTGAAAAACACATGTGCAACCTACCAACGTGCAATGAACACAATCTTTCACGAACATCTACGTAAGAAGATTGAATGCTATGTTGATGATATAGCAGTGAAAAGCCAACACAAAAACGATCATCTTACAGATTTGAAGACCATGTTTGACATCATGCGAGCATATCAGCTGAAGATGAACCCAACCAAATATTTCCTTAGGGTATCGAGCGGAAAATTCCTAGGATTTATAGTTACATCCAAAGGAATTTCTCTTGACCCAGAAAAAGTTCATGCCATCCAAGGCATGTTGCCTCCAAAGAATCTCAAAGAGCTCATATGTTTGCAAGGTAGATTGGCTTACATCCGAAGATTCATATCTAATCTCTCGAGACGCTGTCAATCTTTCTCCAAACTCATGAAGAAAGGAGTTTCCTTCGTTTGGGACAAAGATTGCCAAAGAGCATTTGAAGAGATTAAGAGATACCTCACTCAACTGCCTGTCCTTATGGCCTCGATATCAGGAAAACCATTCCTGCTATATGTGAGGGTCATGGATCATTCTCTTGGAGCTTTATTAGCCCAGAACAATGACCAAGGACAAGAGCAAGCGATCTACTACCTAAGTAGGACCATGATGGGAGCTGAACACCGGTATAATCCGGTAGAAAAAGAATGCCTTGTTCTGGTATTCGTTGTCCAAAAGATGCGATATTACCTAGTTGGACAAACAATTTATGTCATCTCTAAGGTAAATCCTTTGAGATTACTTATGATGAAACCATCCTCCCTGAATTGTCGACTAGCCAAATGGACATTCTTCCTGTCACAATATGACATGCAACTTATGCCCTAGAAAGCTGTTAAAGGTCAAGCTTTGGTAGATTTCCTAGCCGATCATCTGGTACCATGATCTTCTAAGTTGTATGAAGATTTGTCTGATGAAGTTGCTGAATCTTGTGTAACCCAATAGGGTATACAAGTGTGGAAACTATTATTTGACGGAGCATCTAGAGCAAACCCTCATAGAGCAATCACTGTCAGAGTGGGGGTGGTACTCATTTCCCCAAATAGTCATGTGATCCCCAGATGATTTTCCTTGATCGAGCCATGCACCAACAATGTAGCTGAGTATAATGCTGTGCTATTAAGAATACAATTTGCTGAAGAGCTTAACATTCAGCATCTCTATGCTTACGATGACTCTCAGCTCATCATAAATCAAGTCCGAGGAGAATATGAAGTGCGCAATGAATACCTGCTCCCGTACTACTTCTTAGTGCAAGAGTTAGCCCATAAGTTTGAAGGCTTCTTTATTGGATACATTCCACGAGTCCAGAATGCCTATGCAGATGCTTTAGCTTCGCTGGAAACTTCATTGGCATTACCACATAATGCTGAAACAACTATATTTGTTGCGGGGCGTGAATTGTATTACCCCAAGCTCCCTTTAGAAGATAGCTCAGACGAGACAACGACAGAGGAAGTCTGCATAACCTAAATGGAGCTTGAATCCAGGGATTGGCGATTCCTGTATATCGATTATGTCTTATATAGAATTTTGCCTGACAACTCCAAGGAGGCAGCCGCCATCAAATGGAAGGTCCTCCGATTCTTTTACGACGTGGTTTCCCAAACCTTGTACCGTAAATCACATGATGGAGTCTTACTTCGTTGCCTTTCCAGGAAGGAAGTGAGAGAGGCTCTCAAGGAAGCTCATGATGGGATGTGTGAAGCTCATCAACCCGGAGCTAAGTTAGGAGACCATCTCTGACGAATTGGCTATTATTGGCCAAAGATGTTTTCAGATGCGGTTGACTACGCTAAACATTGTCACGCGTGTCAAGTCCATGGTGATTTTATTCATCAAGCACCAGGGAACCTACATCTGACATCTACATCTTGGCCATTTGAGATGTGAGGAATGGATATCGTTGGACCAATCTCTCCTCCGACTTCCAAGGGACAATGGTTCATTTTGGTAGTAACCGACTACTTCTTCAAGTAGGCAGAAGCAATCCCGTTGAAAGAAGTTAAGTCTTCAAACGTGATAAAGTTTATCAAACATCACGTCATCTACCGTTTTGGCGTACCATGACGAATAGTCCACAATAATGTAACACAATTCGTCGGATTTCAGAGATTCTGTGACAAGTTCAGAATCCAGACCATCGCATCTACAGCATACTATCTGCCAGCCAATGGCCTCACGGAAGCTTTTAACAAGACCATTGTGAAGCTTCTCAAAAAATTCATTTCCAAGAGTTGACGCGATTGGGACGAAAAGCTCGGCGAATGTTTGTGGGCTTACCGTACAACGGTGAGAACCCCTACAGAAGCCACCCCATTCTCCTTGGTATATGTCTATGAAGTCGTATTACCATTGGAAATTTAGATCTCATCCTTGAGAGTGGCCCTTGCAATCGGAATGACAGAGGAGGAGAAACATCGGCTACGCCTTCAAGAACTTGAAGCCCTAGATGATAAGCGACTCCAAGATCAATAGCAAATCGAGTTGTATCAAGTCCGGATCTCTAAAGCCTACAACAAGAAGGTCAAAGAACGGGTTTTCAAGAAAGGTGACCTGGTCTTAGCTGTCAGACGACCCATGGTGATGACACACGAGACTAGAGGGAAGTTTAATCCTAAGTGGGAAGGGATCTTCGCAATAGAATCAGTCTATTCGAAAGGAGCTTATCGTCTTATCGATCAAAAAGGCGACATGCTCATGATGCTAATGAATAAAAAAATTCTCAAGAAATACTACCCATAGGCCATGAAGCCCCCTTTCTCTGAATCCCCAGCCAAGTCTGACTAGGGGTTGCCTATTCGGAATTCGTTTGAATGAGGAATAGCAAATTATTTTTCCTACCTTGTATGTCGTCAAGTTAACACTACACCTCTGACGATTGAAATTTTCTAGAATTATTTTAAGTAATAATAAAGAGAATTTCCAAATTATGCTAGATGGTTATATCAAACAATGCAATCCAATTAGTTGGAAAAGTGCATGAGTTATTTGAAACACAACAATTGAATAACAAAAGCATAATAAGATCATTTTCATTCGACATTGTTCATTTGATACAGAACGACAATACTTGGCATGAAAATGATACAAAAAATTCCTATCTCTAGTTAAAAGCAATATAAACTCAAGCGCCAGGACTCATCAACTTGAGGGACATAAGCTTGGACTTGAATGCAGATAGCTTCTTCTCATGAGCTGCTCGAACTTGTTCTGCAATCTACCTCCTAAGTTCTGATTTAACAGGCACAACAGCAGCAATCTCTTTTCAAATTCCCTCAGAAGCTTCTAGTTCATTGCAGAAGTTCTTAAAAACTTTGTCACTTTGAAGTTGAAGCCCTTTTATAACGTTGACATCTTGAGCCAACTAGGCCTTCTTCTGAGCTAGCTCAGTCTCTAGCCGAACAACGGCTTCTTCAGCATCATGAATGCCAGTAGCAAGACTACCCACATCAATTTGTATCTGAGTATGCTGCTCCTGTAAGTTCTCCATGTGGGCCTCTTTCTCAGATAAACTCTTGCGAAGGGTTTCCTGATGATGTACATTCGAGATTTGAGCCAAAGAAAGAGCCTGCTCCACTTCAGATTCTAAATTGGTGCGCTGTAGATCTCAGAAAGCTATCAACTCTACTTCCAAGAGGATGATGCTCTCCCTGCAACGTTCGGTCCATAGCACATCACCATGGCTCTTGATTCTCTCTAAGCAGCTAATCAAGTGGGGCTTGAAGCCCTCGAAAGAAACTCGCACAAGGCTAACAACATCGATCGTGAGCTTCATCGAGCTCTCTAACTGTTCAATGCATTTCTTTAGAGTTTTCGAACTTGGAGGAGGAGAAATTGGATAGACTAAGCCTACAAATTCAGTAGGAACAGATTATGGAACAGCTTCAGAAGGAAGTTTCGCGTGTGGATCCTAACTCTGGGTCATAGCATCAATGGGTCCCGTTGCAGGAACAGACTCTGAACCCCTAATACTCAACTCCCCTTCAGCTCCTACATTCACAGGAGTAGAGGGAGTTGACAGAATACCTTTCTTTCCTTCACCATTCGAGAGTATGATGAGTGCAGACTTCATCGCGTCTCCCATTAGCTTCGCCTTCTTGGAGTTTTTAGCCACAACGGGTCTTCTTTTACGAACCTGCCTTTCATACTCGCCTGCCTCTTCTGCAGTAAGGGCTTGCTTACTCACTGCCTTTCTTCTAAGAGATTCAGTAATTTGTGCCCCTTCAGGAGTCTCCGTCGGAGATTTTGCTTGATAAGGCTCAGCAGCTGGCATCTCTTCATCGGTTCCCATGAGAGCTTCTCTTTCAGAAGGCTTAGCAGTTGGTGGCTCTTTTTGGGTCTCTCCAGCTCCGACTGCCTCTCGTTCGCAGGATAGATAATCTTCTATCCACGGCAAGAGAGTCCTGGTGGAACATTTTCTTAATTCATAGAGCTCTCGAATTTCATTTATACATGAAGTGTGCACATCATATTCCGGAATCCGAGAAGTCTCATTAAACTAGTCATGAAAGTTCGTAATAGTGGAGCAACTAGGCGGCAAGTTGGGCAAGGTGAATCATGCATGGGTCCCTCCAGCAGAGAAGAAATACCAAACGCGAGCCCCTTCATACAAATTTCCGATTTGGGCCAACTCCGGGATAGGGTTACCAACATAAAATTGGTCATATCCAAATTGCCTGGCGAACCGAGAAGGCATATAGGGTTCGATGATGCACTTCTCACCTAGACGAAAAACCAGGTACCCCAATCTAATCGTGAGGAGCCACCTGAAAACACCCTCCTCTAGGGATATGAAGCCTTCAAAACCCATATCTATAAAGCTAGTACTCTCTTCTTCAGCCCTGTCAAAATTAGGAGAATAGCAAAAGATCTTATAAATGTCCTCTTGGGACAAGAGCTGTCGAGCCCGGGCTATGTAAATATTAGTCCATGTGGCCGACTCAAGCCTCTGCACAAAAGGAACAGAGTTCTCACTATCTTCAGCAACCCCTGTCATCAACGAAAGGTAATGCAGCACAAACCATGCCACCAAGTATGTGTACAACACTGGTACATGAGGTTGAGGAGTCTTCCAGACTTTTCTCCCAGCAACAATTATCTCTTGGACGTCAATCAATTCAGAAGTCAACGCCTTTAAGCCACTCTGTACACAGCTTACCATGGCAATGAGGAGACTCAAGGGTCTCCCATGGGCCAATAAAACAGCTGGGTATTTTTCTAATTTAGGGTCACTGAATTTAGGGTGTTTTTTTCTAATTTAAACTTTTGAGATTATTTCTATAATTTTAGAAATATTAAGGGTGTAATTGTAATTTTTAAATTCCTCAGGGGCTATTTTTAATTTTTAGATTTTATATTTGTTGTTTTAAGTTTTGAAAAGTCAAGGTGTTTTTGGGTACTTTTGAACTTTAAAAGATATTTTGTGAAATTTTTGAATTAAATCTTAATCTTATTTTTTTTTAAATTGCTGAGCTATAGGTAGTTCATGTGGGGTTAATATATGGTATAATTAGTATTTAGATAGATTAATACTTAAATAAAAAATTTAAAATAATATTTCACGTAGTTTGTTAATCTTTTTTTAAAATTATTGAGCTATAAATAGTTCATGTGAAATTAGATAAGATATAATTAGAATCAGAATAGATTAAATTTAAATGTAATATTCAAAATAGTGAAGGGTAATATTGACCATAGAAAAATTTTCCTGAACTCGTGCTTTTAAAGGGAGTATTATATATATATATATATTCTAATTATATCTTATCTAATTTCACATGAA
>BQKN01063786.1:251862-274082 GCA_022839385.1 Asparagus kiusianus | reverse complement strand
ATATATATATATATATATATATATATATATATATATATATATAACCATTAGATCAAATATTGAATTAAAATACCTATAACATTTGCATGTTTCTATTCTAGTTAAATCAAACTGAGAATAAGGTTTAACAACAAACTTTTAATTTTAACCGTATGGGATAATATGATGGGCATTTTTTAAATATTTAAGTAATGGGTTTCAGTTATCGGGTTTTGGATCCAATATTACCAAAGAAACTAGTTTAGGATATAATCAATAGGGAAATCAAGTTTTTCTTTGAACCACATACGTCCATGGTGTGTCCACAGAGATTCTGTGTCCGACACATGGATGTCCAGAATGTTGTGTTCGAGTAACCTAGCACTACACAAAGGGGGGAAATCCTCACCTCCAAACAAAACACTGACAAAGTTGTTCGGATCTCTTCTTTTTCTATTGTATTGGCCTTAAATGGATGGTAGAACAAAGTCTCTTACAAACCAGATGGAAAGACAGAATGGCATAGATAAAAAAAATTCATGACCATACCAAGCCAATCAAAAGCAATAGCGTGATAATCTTCACAAAGAACAGGAAGGACTTTGCGAAATGAATATGCCTGTTATCAAAGATCCAAAAGGAAAAATAGTTCAGCTGGCAGATCTTGCTTCCTATCAGATTGAAAAACATAAGAAAACATAGCAAATATGAATAAGCAGCTTTATGTTAGTAGCATATTTAGATAAATGCATTAATTGCAACCTCAGAAATTAAGCAAATAGCCACTAGAATAGGAAATGATAGTACCTAGCACGATAGGATGCTGGTATTGTTAGATGGTGCTGGGAAACGTTCATGACCAGCAAAAAAATAAAAAAAATCCTTGACATGGCAATTGCATCTGCTTATCATGGCATACTTAATAGATTGTGTCACCTATACGCTATATGACATATCTATTAAAGAAATGTAATGTAATGAAATAAAGCATTTTCATCATGATGCAGAAAAATTTCTCCCATCTTGCCATACAGCAACACATTTTAGTGGATGTTAAAATTCATGCTGACTATACAATAAGAATATAAGATATGAATGTGCTTTAATTATTAACTTTAGATAAGGGCATAACTAAAAGAGCAAACATAGAGAAAATAAGAAGAAATAACAGGAATACATGATAAGCGCTCATATTCAGATATGAGAGAGCAAAGGAAACTGTTTGATATTGGATTTGCATTCTAATGCATTCAGGAAGATCTTCAGTTATGTTTAGGATCAACCTGGACCCATCAGATGGGACTTCTTTTTTATACACTTCACACTCATGTTAAAATACAATACAATCTGATTTGCTACAGCACATTGGGTGACTAAGTAGCCAATGTAATCCTTACAAAGACATTGTTCTTTATCAACTCAATCTATCATACTTATTCTCTAGGTGACCTGCGAAATCTGTTCTAAACCCTAAAAGAGAAAATGGATGAATATAGTAAGAATCTATCTCTACTTATTAAATTGACAAATTTAAAATCTGTCTTGAATGGCACTGAACTTGGCATGCTCAGGGATGGGGTCTATGTAACTTCAATATGGGAGAAAAAGAAACAAAATAAAACTTGTGCACACTATTTAATGTCTTATATAAGAACCAACTTGGAATCATCCCAAGCAAAGCACAATTGATGATTCATGAAATCTAGACATAGGATAGCATTATGTTGATATTATCAGACTATTTCTCCTTTACCTACAGTATACTATTAACCAGCATTATGTAACATGATATTGTTAGTTACTTCATGATCCTCTAATACTGGTGGTCTCTATTTGATCCATTCTGAATCATTGAAAGGCACTCAAATACTGGAAGTATCTATCTGAACCATTCTGAATATCGAAAGGCAAAACAGAAATGGTACATGCTTCTCATAGAACAGAATCCATAACAGCAAAGATATAAACCGTTTGCTGGTTTAAGAAACAAACGCTAAAACCATTCATATTTCTACTATATAGGAGGTTGTTACAAGTTCAATAATGATCCTTACCTGAGATGGAAAACCATGAATTAGTATGACTGAATGATTAGAGGAGTTTCCAGATTCGACACAAAACCATCTACAAACACAAGCATAACATTTGTATGAGATATTTAACAATGCACGGAAGGTTTCACTAACTTATTCTAACATGGGACCTATGGCATGTTGGTTTTCCTGATTACAACTCCAAACTAGCTGATAGTCTGCTTACCACTCAGAATGCTGATTCACCTGAAAACATCATCTGCAGATTGCGAGCCAGCTCCCATGGTAAGACCAAAAATTGGATCCTTTGCCCTCCCTTTGCCGCCGTAGACAGGATAAGCTTTTATCTAGTATAATAAGAAAGTTAACAGTGCTAAAATAAGATTTGAAACTAGATTCTCTAAGAAGCAATCAAATATCAGCGGACAATTATTGATAAGACACATGTGCATGCATCAGGATATATGAGGATATAACTAGGAATATAACTACAAGCACAGTTAGAGCCCTAGATTTCTTCTAACAGGCTTAATCTCATTATTTTCTGTGGAAGAACAATCTAAACCCATAAAACTTCAAATCTTGCAACTACCCAGCCTTGTACAACCTTCTTCATCTTCACAACCTTTAGATAGCATACCTTATTCCTACCAGGTTGTTACAATAAGTTGGCAACTCCCTTCAACCCCACTTCAACTTATTGGGCAAATAATGCTATTAAAAAATAGCAGAAAGGGGGAAAAAATCTCTTCCTTATGTTTCATGCACAGTATCAACAGTTGTTCCTTATGACATACAGATGCTCACCTACTGCATACTAATCTACTATACTTCAATTACTAGATTTTGATCTAGTTAAATCAATTGATCATTCTAATATACCTGAGGTAAAGGATATATATCATGAAAATTTAACCCGGGAAAACAATGGACAACGTTTTTCAAGGTGAGAACCTCTTTCTCCTGGAATTTTACCACATAGTGATAATGTTTAGTGATATTAATGTTTTCTAAAATTAAATTTCTTTGGAGAAAAGATGTACGATTAGCATGCTCTTCTTGGACTTTGATATTTGACCAGTGGGCCTCTAGAATTAATAAGTTAACTTCTTATTATCATTTCAACATGATCAATGCCTTAAATACACTGAAATAAAACCATAACAAATTATGTTCTTTCAAGTAATTATTTATTTTTCAGTAATAGCGTGAGTTAGCGATGCAGTAGAATACCATTTTCCCTTTAGCAAACCATTCATCGGATGGACTCTTCCCATCAGAATACTTCCCTGTTCCATTTCAAATATTTCATCGCCTAAAACCTCAAACTTCCTTAATTTATAGCAAAAAACAAAGAAGCATCCCGAACCTCCACTGAAGGAGAATCCATCGCCGATCGAAACCGGTGCATCGATCAAATACTCCTGCAAACTCCAGTCCATGTGTAAAACAACCAGTTTTCTCTCCAACTCGATCGATTAGGGTTCAGGGTTTACCTCTTCGCCGTCGACGCTCGATCGGCACTTGAACCTGAAGCTCTGTCGCCGGGACCGGCGGCCGGCGGCCAATCGGGAAGGGGAGAAGGCGGTGGCGATGCTAACCTGCGCCGACATCGAAGGGGAATGGATTTGGGTCTGGAGCAGGGTTGCATGGCTGAGGTTAGGGTTAGGGTTTGTTTTTGTTTTCTCGATTGAAAGCAGGATAGGGTTTCTTCGGTTCTCGCTCGTCTAGGACTTTTTGAATGGCGTTTTTTCTCCCGGGAACTTGTTTGTTTCATTTTTGGGTAATAAACGACAAACTACACTAAAACCCCCAAAAACTTTCCGCATTTTCTGGTAGGCTTCCTATAACTTTTAAAATCGCACCATACACCAATAACTATTGG
This sequence comes from Asparagus kiusianus, assembly GCA_022839385.1. Classification (NCBI taxonomy): domain Eukaryota; kingdom Viridiplantae; phylum Streptophyta; class Magnoliopsida; order Asparagales; family Asparagaceae; genus Asparagus; species Asparagus kiusianus. Next base: position 270,185 of record BQKN01063786.1, on the reverse strand, counting down.
AATTGCAGAAAATCCCCCAATAATTTCCCATATTTTGCAGATACCCCCTTGATGGCACTAATATATCCACATTTAGGATATAAAATTTAGCGCCAAAGTAAAATGCGGACTTAAGCAATCATCGGGGTTATTTGGTAAAATGCGAAAACTTATTGAGAGGTTATGCAATTCTAATAGTTATTGGGGTTTAGTATGATTTTATAAGTTTTTGAGGGGCTATTTAAAAATGCTAAATTTTTTTGAGGGTTTAGTACAATTTACCTTTTATTTTTTTATTTTTGTATAACCTAACACGGAATTGTATCTAACATCGTTGGAGCCATATTGGAAGCTCTCAACCGTTCAGATCACCCGCTGTGAGTAATTTAACTTTTATTTTATTTTCATATGGGGAAACTTAGATGGGATGTGAGTTAATCCCAGAATCCAAATTATTTTTTCTAGCTGGAAAAAAAGACCTAATGGAATAAATATCTACATGTAGTTATAACTTAAGATAAATAATCTCAATGAATGAGTTAGCTATGAATAATATCAACTACTATATTATAATATAAATAAATGTATTCCTAATTTTCTTTTTTGAAGTAGCTATTCTAATGTTTGGGAAAATTCAAACCAAATTTTAATTTAATCCGAGTTTTGAATCTGATTGATGGTGTATAAATAAGATTATTTAGAATGTAGATTTAAAATTGGAAAATAAAAGTGTAGTACAAGAGTTGTACTATTCTTATACATCTAGAGATAAAGAAGTGGGGTCCATTGCAACTCATAATTTTATTTTACAATTTGGGTCTGTTTGTTTCGCAAAAAAGACCGAAAGTGGGGGAAAGTGGGGGAAAAGAAGGTGAATTTTGATGTTTTCCTCCACTTTCAGAGGTTTGGTTCATCAAAGCTATAACCGAAAATGGGGGAGAAAATGAGTTGTCACCATATTATTGGTTGATGTGAGTAATTTTTGATGTTTTCCTCCACTTTTCTTGTTTAGGTTCTTTTCTTGTGTTTGGTTTATTCTTAAAAGTGGGGGAAAATAGATGAGATGAGATGAGTTATCATTATATTATTGGATGATGTGACACATACTTAGGAAAATCAATTTCCTTGTTTTTTTTGAGGAAAGTGATGGAAGGAAATTTTAATGAGATGTGATGAGTTGTCACCATATTATTGGATGATGTGAGTAATTTTTAAAGATGATAGAAAATGAAGAAAAGTGGGGAAAAGTGAGTTAGATAAGTTGATTGATGTGACTCACTTCTTGTGTTTTGTTTATTTTTAAAAGTATGAAATGAGATGTGATGAGATGAGTTTTCACAATATTATTGGAGGAAAATGGAGAAAGTGAAGGAAAGTGGATTTTGGAAAGTGTGAGAAAGTGAAAAAGTGAAGGAAAGTGGGTTTTGGATTCTGGGGGAAACGAAACAAACAGCCCCTTTATGAAAGAGGTCTCACTTTTTTGTGTGTAGGAGCACGATAGCAGTATGACTCTTGTGTACGATTATTACTACTCTTCAAAATTTGGGATGAACTTTTCTAGGTAATGAAAATGAAAACTAAGTAAGAACGTACCCCCCCCCCCCCCCCCCCTCGGTCAACAAACATAACACGTAGCTATTTGCCCACAATAACTACAATTCTTTCACATTCCTTCAGAGCACGCCTTTGAATATGTCGGTCACTTCAAACTTGTTCTCTATTTGTTTGTAGCTAAAGTGCTTTGCAAAATGTTAGGAGTGTTGCGCGCAGCGAAAATTTCGGCAGCACTTCGGCAGCACAACAAGAGAGTCAGATTGCAATAAGAATTCCCGTCTCACCAAGGAAACAAGAATCTGAAGCGAATATCTCAACAAAGTGAGATATCGGCTCTTCCTCTCATCAGTTCTAGGACTGACCTATCGAGGGACCCTAAAAGCTATTACAAATCACACAAATAGCAGTACAACCAACTTTTACATGGTTCGGCAAATTGCCTACGTCCACGGGGCAAGGAGGGGGGGAGATCTACTATTAGAGAGAGAAAACAACTAGGGTTTACAATCACACAAATTAAACTCTCACACAAACTCTCAAATCCCTCACAAATATCTCTCACAAAAGGATGCAAAAACCCAACTTTTCTTCTGTCTTTGCACTCCTACAGCCGCCACAAAACTCCGTGCTCACCCTCAACTTCGCACGCCGCCTGCAGCTTTTTCTTTTGCTTCTGTTCCGCAGCCACACAAAAAAAAACCAAGTTCCTTTGCCTCTTTGCTGCAGCCGAAACAAATAAACCCACCTTGCACGAAAACCTAGAAACCAAAAACATCAATATATATAGCAGCATATGTATTCGGGTGGGCCGGCCTTGGGTTCTCTCTTCACACGTCTCTTCACGCGTGATTGATTCACGCTTGTGGGTGGACCCTACAAGACACGCTCACAATTCTCCACCTCGGTGAAGTTTTCCCAAAACTGAGCCGACACCAAAGCAATCAAATGTCCCACTTGTTGTGTCCAGTACGAACTCAATCCACAACAAGTCGGGAACCCAAACGAGAGTCCAAACAATCTCACCCCATCAACTAATCCAAAACTGGCTGCATCTGAAAGACTGCCTACGTATCCTCTTGCCCAAGGAATCAAGCCGAACGTAGTTTACCCAAATGGCCACCAACGGCCTCAACAATCACGAATATGCAACAAGGTTCGACAATGATCAAACTTGTTGCTCGGAACCACCTTAGTGAGCATATCTGCCGGATTATCCTTTGTGTGGACTTTCACAATCTCCACATTGCCATCTTCAAGAACATCCCGAACGAAGTGATAACGAACGTCAATGTGCTTCGTTCTCGCATGAAAAACCTGATTCTTCGCTAGATAGATAGCACTCATGCTATCACAATGAATAGTGATGGACCTCTGCGATATACCAAGTTCCTCCAAAAGTCCTCGAAGCCAAATAGCCTCCTTCACAGCCTCCGTAACTGCCATATACTCTGCCTCCGTCGTAGACAAAGCCACCGTAGACTGTAAGGTGCATCTCCAACACACCGGCGCACGGGTCAAAGTGAACACATACCCCGTCGTAGACCGGCGCTTATCCAAATCCCCGACATAATCCGAATCAACATAACCAATGCATAACTGCCCACCTTTAGTGTCCCGCTCATAAACCAAACCAACATTAAGCGTACCTCGAATATACCTCAAAATTCATTTAACAGCGTCCCAATGACCCACTCCTGGATCGTGCATGTATCTCGACACCATGCTCACCGCCTGTGACAAATCCGGTCTCGTACATACCATTGTATACATCAAGCTTCCAACTGCACTCGCATATGGAATCTTCAACATTAACTCTCGATCTTCAACTGACTTCGGTGAAAGACCAGCTGAAAGCTTCAAATGGGCTCCCAATGGTACACTAACTGGCTTCGTATCCAAGCTAACATGGAATCGCTGTAGAACCTTCTTCAAATAAGCCACCTGTGTCAAACAAATTCTGCCCTTCTTTTTGTCTCTGCCGATCTCCATTCCTAGAATGCGCTTCGCCTCGCCCAAGTCCTTCATCTCAAACTCATTTGAAAGCTGAACTTTCAACTCATCTATAGCCGACCTGGAAGTAGAGGCAACTAACATGTCATCAACATAAAGTAACAAATAGATGTACGCACCTCCTTTCAACTTGCGAAAATATACGCAAGGATCAAACTGGCTCCGAGTGTACGAATGACCAAGCATAAAACCATCGAATCGCCTATACCACTGTCGAAGAGACTGCTTCAAACCGTATAGCGATTTCTTTAATTTGCAAACTAATTTTTCCTTCCCTGCAGCTCGGAATCCCAATGGCTGAGTCATATATATTTCTTCATCAAGATCACCATGAAGAAATGCCGTCTTCACATCCAACTGATCTAACTCCAAACCATACTGTGCCACCAAAGCTAGCAAAATCCGAATCGAAGAATGCTTCACCACCGGAGAGAAAACCACATTATAGTCAATACATTCCTCCTGTACATAGCCCTTCGCAACCAACCTAGCTTTGAACCTCAATGGAGTGCCTTCAATGCCCTCCTTCTTCGTATATACCCACTTACAACCAATTGCCTTCCGCCCCTTTGGAAGCTCAACAAGCTCCCATGTATCGTTCTTATGAAGAGATTCCATCTCCTCCTGCATAGCCACTTGCCACGAATCAGCCTCCGAACTCTGCTCGGCCTCTCTGAATGTAGTAGGCACCAACTCATCGATACTCTCTACTGGAAGTGCATACGCAACCGTGTCGGCATACCGTGCTGGCATCTGTACGTTTCTCCTCTGTCTCCGAACCGCAATAGAATCCTGAACCTGAGCCGTCGGTTCCTGATCCTGCACATCAGTACCCGTATCCTCCGTATCACCATCGTGCTCACCTGGCATCACCTCAGTCGGTACCTGTATGGATACTGTACTATCTGAACAATGTGAAGCTGCATCGATCTCCACCACCTGTAATATCTCCTCCGTCGGGTTGCTCTCCACCTGATGAGAGCTGGGAAGCTTTAAGATAGAAGCCTCATTGAATGTGATGTCCCTACTCAGCACAATCTTCTTATCCACTGGACCCCAAAGCTTGATCCCAAAGCTTGTATCCCTTGACACCACGCTTGAATCCTACAAATATGTCCTTCCTAGCTCGAGGTTCCAACTTATCAGTTCTCATATGATAATATGCAGGGCACCCAAATACCTTGAGCTGGTCATAATCGTGTGCTGGCTTTCCCGACCACTTCTCCATAGGGGTCTTCCCCTCAATCGCAGATGAAGGCAGCCTATTAATGAGGTGGCTCGCATACGTAAGTGCCTCAGCCCAAAAGATCTTCTCCAAACCACTCTGTGACAATAAGCATTGGATCTTCTCCAGTAAAGACCGATTTAGCCTCTCTGCCACCCTATTCTGCTACGGTGTATGACTAACCGTGAAGTGCCTCTCTATGCCCTTGTCTCGACATAACTGCAGAAAGGGGTCTGAAGTATATTCACCACCGTTGTCGGATCGCAACGTCTTGATCTTTCTCCCAATCTGCAGTTCTAATCTCTTCTTCCACTCCACAAATAAATTTAGGACTTCACTCTTCTTCGTCATGGTGTACACCCAACAACGCCTAGAATAGTCATCTACAAAAGTGACGAACCAATGTCGACCACCAAGTGATGCAGTCTTGGTGGGACCCCAAACGTCTGTGTGCACGTAGTCCAGGATGCCCCTCGTCTGATGAATGACAGTCCCGAACTTCACCTTCGTCTTCTTGCTAAGAACACAGTGCTCACAGAATTCAATCTTCCCACTCTTGGCTCCCTTCAATAGCCCCTGCTTGCACAATGCTTGCAGTGACTTTTCACCTGTGTGCCCCAACCTATAGTATCAAAGTCTACTCATGTCCGCTTCTAAAATAGCCGAAGCAACCTGGCCAATCTCGGTGCTTCCCTTCAGATAATACAAATTCCGATTGCGGACTCCCTTCATCACCACCAATGATCCCTTAGTAATCTTTGCTATAGCGTTTTCGAAAGTCACCTTGAATCCCTTCGCCTCCAAAGCTCCAACTGAGATAAGATTTTTCTTCAGTTGAGGAACAAATCCCACCTCTTTCAACTCACGGACTACTCCATCGTGCATCCTAATCCGCACGGTACCTATCCCACAAATGCCACAGGATTGATCATTTCCCATGACAACAACACCCCCGTCAACTTTCTCAAAAGATGCAAACCATTCTCGTCTAGGGGTCACATGATAAGTAGCGCCGGAATCAAGCATCCAATCTGATGCATCCACATGGTTCACCTCCGGAGTAATCAGTAGGGAAAAGCACGAATCATCAGAATCATCGCCTTTCGCAACGTTCACCTCATTGGCCTTCGGGCCCTTTTTCTTACCATTCTCTTTCTCCTTGAGCTTTGGGCAGTCTCTCTTCCAATGTTCCTGCTCCTTGCAGAATGTACATTGGTTCTTTATTAATTGGTGGCGGCCTCTAGACTTTGACCTTCCTCTATTACCACCTTTCGGATATGGGCTTCTACCTCTCGTCGACAAGGCTTCGTCTGAAGTGCTAGCATGGGAAGTCTCATTGTCCTTCCTCCTCAAATCGTAATTGGTCAATGCGTTAGTCACTTCACTATAGCTAATAGAAGATCTCCCGTTCAACAAAGTGAGCACGAAGGTATCATACTCCTCATCCGGTAAGGAGCCCAACAAAATAATCGCCTTGTACTCATCCGATATCTTCTCATCAACATTCGCCAAGTCCGACAACAACTTAGTGTAGTTGTTCACATGCGCCGCTAGTGAGGTGCCTCTGGACATCTGAAATCTGAAGAGTCTTCGTAGCAAGTGTAACCTGTTCTCAACACTCTTTGTGATATACTTGTTGTTGAGAATTTCCCACATCTTCATTGCAGACGTCACCCCAATCACATTATATTTCAGCTCCTGTTCCAAACAGGACCTGATCACCCCACACGCGTTCCTATTCATCTTATCTCATACCGCCTCTTCATATTTAGATGGCCTCTCGTGGACCATGATGGTCTCTTCCAAATTCTGAGCATTGAGCGCATCCTGTACGTCGCTCATCCACAAACCAAAGTTGATTTTGCCGTCATACTTCACCACACTAATCTTAGTGTTCTGAAAACCAACTTGTATTGTACTCGCCATCGATTTGCTGCTTTCACCTTCTTCTCCCATTACGAACTAACTCCAAATTGTAGAGAAAGAACAAATTTGATATAAATTAGGAACCACCCAACTGAACCCTAAATCGGATTCCAAATAGATCTCATATCCACACGAGGAAAGCGAAATCTCCAACGGCAACTCCTAATGCTATCTCCACCGAAGCCGAGAACTCCAAGAACTAAGCTTCACATAAGAATCTTCCTCTACCAAAAAACCCTAGATCTGAAATCTGGGCTCTGATACCACTTGTTGCGCACAGCGAAAATTTCGACAGCACTTCGGCAGCACAACAAGAGAGTCAGGTTGCAATAAGAATTCTCGTCTCACCAAGAAAATAAGAATCTAAAGCGAATATCTCAACAAAGTGAGATATCGGCTCTTCCTCTTATCAGTTCTAGGACTGACCTGTCGAGGGACCCTAAAATATATTACAAATCACACAAATAGCAGTACAACCAACTTTTACGTGGTTCGGCAAATTGCCTACGTCCACGGGGCAAGGAGGGGGGAGATCTACTATTAGAGGGAGAGAAAATAACTAGGGTTTACAATCACACAAATTAAACACTCACACAAACTCTCAAATCCCTCACAAATATCTCTCACAAAAGGATGCAAAAACCTAATTTTTCTTCTGTCTTTGCACTCCTACAGCCGCCACAAAACTCCGTGCTCACCCTCAACTTCGCACGCCGCCTGCAGCTTTTTCTTTTGCTTCTGTTCCGCAGCCACACAAAAAAAACCAAGTTCCTTTGCCTCTTTGCTGCAGCCGAAACAAATAAACCCATCTTGCACGAAAACCTAGAAACCACAAACATCAATATATATAGCAGCATATGTATTCGGGTGGGCCGGCCTTGGGTTCTCTCTTCACGCGTCTCTTCACGCGTGATTGATTCACGCTTGTGGGTGGACCCCACAAGACACATTCACAAGGAGGTTCTTCAAACCATACTTTATACAATTATACTCCTCAAATGCTAGAACAAGAGCTGCTTTATTCCTTGTTCAAAAAACCATGATGAAGTGATGGTACTCAAATGCATCACAGGGACATTAGACATCCTCAACAATATACCCAAAAGAGGAGTATACATTATATATTCCTCGCATAACCAGATGACCTTTTCAGCATCACCTATGAATTGAGCCTTCCAAAAGCCAGTCCTCAACGTAAATTGAACTGCCTCTTTCATAGCTCTGAATTCTTTGCAAACTCTGCATTGCAGTGCATTCTTACCAATATTTGCAAAAAAAGGAAAAAAAACCGTGGTGTTCTCGAATCACAATGCCTACTTTGATGGCATGCTGATTATCTAAGACTGCCCAATCGACATTGACGTTCATGTTGTTCGATCTCGAAGGGATCCATCGCGTAGGTACTTGCTTTATATGTGGTTGCGGTTATGCCTCTTAAGCAACAAGATACTCATATCAATAGTCTATTGCCCCACTATATAAATCTTCTGCCCCTCTCCGTCTTCCTTGATGTTTAACCACATTTCTATTTCTCCATAGGAGCCAACATATCGCAATAATCAAATCAATCTCGGTGCTTTCCTCTGGCTGCAAAAGGGTACACCACCAATCTCTCACACTACTCCCTGTTAGTCTAAGGTGTAGACCCAAAGTCGAGATAAGAGCTGGAATCAAAACGACGAGAAAACAAGCAGACAGATCCACGGTCGACCGCGACGGTCGACCGCGAATGTGCACAAGAGTTGGGAGGAGCTGAAGCTGAAGGCGGTCGACCGCGCCAACCCTGTAGGATTTTTGGTCTCGGGTTTTTTGGTTCGGTCGACCGTCATGGTTGACCGCTCAACTCTCTAAATCTGAGGAGCTTTTGTCGTTTGGCACGGTCGACCGCCGCGGTCGACCACGAGACCTGCGCGGTTGACCGCCGCGGTCGACCGTGACGCAGTCAAACTGTTTTCTAAACTGTTTTGGATTCTGTTTTCCCCAGGACTCTATATATACCTTAAACATTTTTAGGGTTGTAACAACACGAAAAAGAGAGCTTTTTGACTACAGAAAGAGAGAGAATCTCAGAGAGATTAAACCCTAGTTTGAGAGCTTGTAATTCTTCTTCAATTAATATAGAGATTGTGTGGTGTGGCTCCCGAGGACGTAGGCACGTTGCCGAACCTCGTTAAATCTGTGTGTTCGTCTTCTTTACTTTTTTTTGTAAGGTTAGATCTTTATTTGTGGTATTATTCCTACTTTCCTACTTTCAACACAAGGTCCGGAAGGGTAAGGGTTCGATTGATTGTTTCGAATCCCCAACAACTAGTATCAGAGCTTTGTTTAGCAATTTGTGTGAAAGCCATGGCAGAGGAAAATAAATCAAAGATCGAGAAGTTTAACGGTTTAAACTTCGCCTATTAGAAGTTGCAGATGGAGGACTATCTGTACCAGAAGGACTTGTATCGCCCGTTGATGGGCAAAGAAAAAGGAAAGAAGAAGGAGGAGTCAGATGGTGATTGGAAGATACTGGATAGGAAAGCTCTAGGGCAAATCCGGTTGTCGCTCGCCAAATCAGTAGCCCATAATATTTTGAAGGAGAAGACGACGGTGGGGCTTATGGAAGCGCTCACGAGATGTACGAGCATCCGTCCGCAGCAAACAAGGTGCATCTAGTCAAAACTCTTTTCAACCTCAAGATGGCAAAAGGACGGTCCTTCATGATGCATCTCAGCGAGTTTAACACGATTGTTGATCAGCTTATCTCCGTGGACATCACGTTTGATGATGAAGTGCAGATCCTATTGTTACTATCACAGTTGCCGGATAGTTGGGCAGGTTGTGTGACGGCAATCAGCAATTCGGCGGGGAAGGAGAAGTTGAAGCTGAGTGAGGTGGTTAGCATGATTCTATCTGAGGAGGTTAGAAGAAAATTGTCTAAATCAGAAGGTTCAGGTTCAGCTCTAAGTTTTGAGCAGAGAGGCAGAAGCCAGAAGAAAGGAAACCAGAACAAGAATCGGTCAAAATCAGTAAAGAAGAGGTCGAACTCGAAGGTTAGGCCTATCAAAGGAAAGTGTTGAAACTACGGTCAGAAGGGCCATATGTCTTCAGTCTGTAAAAGTCCAAAGAAGAATGCGGGTGAGCATGAGGCTCATATCGTGCAGGATGCCTTGATTCTTGTAATGGATAGCGATTCAGATTATTAGATCATCGATTCAGGAGCCTCTTTCCACGCTATTGCTAACAAGAAGCTATTTCAGAATTATGTAGCAGTGGACTTTGAAAAAGTATATCTAGGGAATAATGAGCCCTGTAATATTGTTGGAAAGGGTGAAGTGTAGATTCAGATGAAGAGCTCTAAGTGGAGTTTGAAGAACGTGAGACACGTGCCGAAGCTGAAGAGGAATCTTGTTTCGGTGGGACAGCTTAGAGCAGAAGGTTAAAGTTTCGACATTCACTGGGGATTCGTGGAGGATCTCCAACGGTACGATGATAGTTGCTCGAGGCAACAAACTAGAAACTCTCTACCTCACCTTACATGCGAGTGACACCCTCACAATTGCAGCTAGCAAAGAGAGTACAGATCTGTGGCACAATAGCTAGGGCACATGAGCGAAAAGGGGATGAAGATTTTGCATTCACAAGGAAAACTAACCGGGATCGACACCGTGAAAGTCGGGGTTTGTGAAGACTATATCTTTGGGAAGTAGAAGAGGGTTAGTTTTCAGAAGGGTGGAACACCACCTAAGGCTCATAGGCTAGAGTTGATTCATACAGATGTATAGGGCTTAACCAGTGTGTCTTCTTTTAGCGGTTCGAGATATTATGTCACCTTCATCGACGATCACTCGAGAAAGGTGTGGATCTACTTCATGAAGCACAAGTCAGAGGTGTTTAGAATCTTCAAGAAGTGGAAGGCCATGGTAGAGAATGTGACAGATCTGAAGGTGAAGTGTCTGAGATCAGATAATGGTGGGGAATACGAGCCGGAGGAGTTCAAGAGGTTCTGTGCTACGAATAGTATTCGGTTAGAGAGGACTACTCCAGGGACACCACAGCAGAACGGTATTGCAGAGAGGATGAACAGGACCTTGACAGAGCATGCCAGGAGCATGCGGTTACATGCAGGTCTGCCTAAGATATTTTGGACAGATACAGTGCATATAGCAGCCTACTTTATTAATCACGGACCATTAGTTCTATTAGATTTGGGATTCTAGAGGAGGTTTGGAGTGGCAAGAAGATAAAGCTCTCACACTTACGGGTATTTGGTTGCATGGCTTATGTTCATATCAGTGACCATGTTAAGGACAAGCTAGAAGCTAAGTCACAGAAGTGCACATTCATTAGATATGGCATTGATGAGTTCGGGTATCACCTCTGGGATGAGAAGAACAGGAAGATCATCAGAAACATGGACGTAATATTCAATGAGGATGTGATGTACAAGAACAAGGAAGATGCCAAGGATAGCCAAAGCAGTGGGAGCAGCATTTCAGCTACAGATGGATTTGAGTACATGGATATAGAGGAACTTCCAGACAGGGAAGATGATGTTTGTTCTAACCACAGAACGGAGGAAGCTCCAGGTGCAGAAGAAACTACCTAGGACGTGGAGCTTAGGAGGTCATCTAGGGTACCCAAACCAAATCCTAAATATCTTTCATCTCTTGACTACTTATTATTAACAGATAGTGGTAAGCCGGAAAGCTATGAAGAGGCAATGCAAGTGAGTGAATCTCAGCAGTGGGAGCATGCGATGCAAGAGGAGATGGATTCTCTACTTACTAATAAGACCTGGGAGTTAGCCCAGCTACCTGCACAGAAGAATGCCTTACATAACAAATGGGTTTATCGGGTCAAGCAAGAGAGTGATGGAAGCAAGAGATTCAAGGCCAGATTAGTAGTAAAGGGATTTCAACAGCGGGAAAGAGTGGACCACACAGAGATATTTTCCCTTGTTGTGAAACTCACAACCATCAGAGTGGTATTGAGTTTGGTGGCTACAGAAGACCTCTTTCTTGAGCAGTTAGATGTGAAGGCTGCCTTTCTTCATGGTGACTTGGATGAAAAAATCTACATGAAGCAGCCTATTGGCTTTATTGAAGAAGGAAAGGAAGAGATGGTGTGCAAGCTCAAAAAGAGTTTATATGGTTTGAAACAGGCTCCGAGACAGTGGTATAAGAAGTTTGATAACTTCATGCAGAACAATAGCTATAGAAGATGCAATTCAGATCATTATTGTTATTTCAAAAGGTTCGAGTCCAGTTTTATTATTTTGTTATTGTATGTTGATGACATGTTGGTAGCAGGACCGTGTTTGGAGGAGATAAACAGTTTGAAGAAGCAGCTAGCAAAAGAATTTGCAATGAAGGATCTGGATGCAGCGAAACAGATTCTAGGGATGCGAATCAGTAGGGATAAAATTGAAGGGACATTGAGATTGAGCCAAGCTGAATACATTGAGAAGGTATTTCAGAGGTTCAACATGCAGAATACTAAAGTTGTTAGCATACCCCTTGGAGGTCAGTTCAAGCTATCTGAGGAGCAATCGCCTAAGACAGATGCAGATAGAGAGCATATGAATAGGGTGCTATATTCTTCGGCCATTGGGAGTCTCATGTACGCGATGGTTTGCACAAGGCTAGACATTGCCCATGCAGTAGGAGTTGTGAGCAGATTGCAAGCAATCTAGGAAAGCAGCATTGGGAGGCCATGAAGTGGATAATGCGGTACTTGAGAGGGACAACGAACAAGCTATTATGTTTCAGGAGGAAGGAGTTGGTACTGCAGGGATACGTGGATGCGGACTTCGCTGATGATTATGATACGAGGCGAAGCACCACGGGGTATGTTTATACCTTAGCGTCGACAGCAGTGAGCTGGGTCTCACGTCTGCAGAAGATTATGACTTTGTCTACAACCGAGACTGAGTATATCGCGGTGACTAAAGCAAGCAAGGAGATGATCTGGTTGAACGGGTGCTTAGAAGAGTTGGATCTGAAGCAAGTGAGAGGATTTCTTTATTGTGATAGCTAGAGCGCTATACATCTTGCTAAGAATCCAGTATATCATGCCAGAACGAAGCACATCGACGTCAAATACCATTTTATATACTAGTTAGTTGAAGACGGAAAGTTGCATTTAATGAAGATTTTGGGGAGTCAAAATCCGGCGGACATGTTGATGAAGGCAATCACCATTGAGAAACTAGAGTTGTGCGCAACTTCAGTTGGTCTTCACGAGTAGAAGATGAAGGTGGAGCCACACTACGAGGATCGACACGATCACCGGGATATTGTTGATTGAAGAAAGAATTTTTCAGGGGAGAAGATACATGCGAAGAAGGGGAGAGTTCGGATGAACTCACTGCAGGCACTTTGGTCTCCAAATGGGAGATTGTTAGTCTAAGGTGTAGACCCAAAGTTGAGACAAGAGCTAGAATCAAAACGACGAGAAAAACAAGCAGACAGATCTACGGTCGACCGCGACGGTCGACTGCGAATGTGCACAGTAGTTGAGAGGAGCTGAAGCTAAAGGCGGTCGACCGCGACGGTCGACCGCGCCAACCCTGTAGGATTTTTGGTCTCAGGTTTTTTGGTTCGTTCAACCACCGCGGTCGACCGTTCAACTCTCTGGAATCTGAGGAGTTTTTGTCGTTTGGTACGATCGATCGCCACGATCGACGGCGAGACCTGCGCGGTCGACCGTCGCGGTTGACCGCGACGCAGACAAACAGTTTCCTAAACTATTTTGGATTCTGTTTTCCCCAGGACTCTATATATACCTTAAACGTTTTTAGGGTTGTAACAATACGAAAAAGAGAGCTTTTTGACTGCAGAAAGAGAAAGAATCTCAGAGAGATTAAACCCTAGTTTGAGAGCTTGTAATTCTTCTTCAATTAATAAAGAGATTGTGTGGTGTGGCTCCCGAGAACGTAGCCACGTTGCCGAACCTCGTTAAATCTGTGTGTTCGTCTCATTTACTATTTTTTTGCAAGGTTAGATCTTTATTTTTGTGGTATTATTCCTACTTTCCTACTTTCAACACAAGGTCCAGAAGGGTAAGGGTTCGATTGATTGTTTTGAATCCCCAACACTCCCTTCTCTCCATTGTAGTGATGAGGGTATGTGCGCAATTGCCAAAACGTGTCGTGCGAATGTGCATTGCCTATAGAACATGATATATAGATTCTCCATGTGCTCTGCAAATCCAACAACCATCTCTAACCATCAGGCCTCTAAAGTTTAACCATTTCTTGTACATACATAATCTCATGGAAAACTCTCCATGCGAACATTTTGAGTTTTTTTTGGAAGCTTTAAATTCCACGTAGATTTTCACTCTGGTGGTGAGAACTCACTTGATTGTCTTCGTTCGTTATTTCCTCTCCTTCCACTTCATTTACTCATTATCAGATGGTATGCCGACCTCACAAAAAAAATCCATTCGACGTATAGTGCCATATCAAATTGTCCTCGTTCCTCAGTGATCCTAAGGGGATGCATTTCATTAATTTTCAGCCTCATGACTCCAGAACATCATATCAACTGACATTTCATTCCTTCCTGCATTATTCTATAATAGTAGTTCGCTTAGGGGCTGTTCGTTTCGCAAATTTTTTTGGGAAATCAAAGAATAGGAAACCTATTTTCTATAATAATTATTTTGAGGTTGTTTGGTTGGTTTAAAAAAGAAGGAAATCAAAGAATAGGAGATGAGATGAGATGAGTTGTCACCTTATTATTGGATGATGTCAGTGGTTTTTTTAAAAAAATTGTTTTGAGGTTGTTTGGTTGGTTAAAAAAAATAAGGAAATGAATTGGAGGTATATTATTGGATGATGTTTTGAGATTGTTTGTGTTTGGTTCGTTTTTAAAAATAAGAAAATAGATGAGATGAGATGAGTTGGAGGTATATTATTGGGTGATGTGACATATACTTAAGGAAATCAATTTCTTGTTTTTTTTGAGGAAATGGATGGAAGTGAAGGTTTAATGAGATGAGATGAGTTGTCACAATATTATTGGATGGTGTGTGTGATTTTTAAAAATGGGATAAGATGAGTTGTGATGAGTTGGATGATGTGACATATTTCTTGTGTTTGGTTTATTTTTAAAGGTAAGAAAGTAGATGAAATGAGATGAGTTGGAAGATAAAAATAATATTTTATTAGATGTTGTGGGTGAGTTTTAGGGATGGAAATAGATAAAAATATTATTTTATTGATTTCCTTGTACCGATTTCCTTTTCTTGGTTTTTAGGAAACCAACCAAACGGGCCCTTAAGGTACCCAAACTATCTAGAGTATTCATTGGTTCCAATAAAAATCTTGTCACACCCCGGTTCCGAAGACAACATAAGTTGGAACATGACTCAGATGAAGATGCAAACTTACGGTCACATTCACGTCTCTAGATCATCCTGTACACAAATATATAACAAGAAACTACACTACAGAACATGTAATTAAGATAGGCAAAGAGATATATGATTATAAGTAAAGAGATCTCTAGATAGACAGAGTTCAACTATTGGTCCATAGTAGAAATGAGAAAGGAGTACATCACAGTCAGAAAAGGCCACACATGTCTCAAAAGGAAAGTCTGAACAAATAAACTACCTAAAAAAATTGAAGCTGAAGGAAGTATAAGACAGAACAATGATCACTGCTGCTGTGCCTGTTCCTCAAAATACTCTTGATCCTGTGAAGGAAGAATAGTCCTCGAGTTTGTATCTTAAAAGGAAATACAATGATCATTTCACATTTGAGCATTATTACTATTCCCAATTCTTCATTTGGACCTTGCAATTAATACTTCCATTGATGCAAATATGCTCCTCCATGTGAACGAGAGACGAGAACCCAATCGTCCATTGAATACATTGCCATTCGAAAATACTTCAAACTCAAAACTTTAAACAATAACGAGTCTCGGGTTATGTCCAACCTCCATACTCTGTTTGGTTAGCAAAACCATATTGAAAGCTTTTAGATCATGGAAACCCATCAAAATACTTTTTGGTTAATTTTTAAAACTCTGTGTGAATTGTGTAGTAATGTTTTCGACAAGTATCTACCTTCAATAATGATTCTCACGTGAGTTTAAACAATAATAGAATATAACATTGTCTAAATCTCTAGTACACGAGGTGCATGTACAATTGACACCAAATAATCTTGCACAAGATGGAAATAAAATATTTCTTTATTTTTTGGGAAAAATATGTCCAGGCCCCAAAAGCAGAAACGTCATGTGACAAGGCCCCTCATAGTTTTTCTCATGTGGATCAGCCCCTTGAAGTGTGACACTTTGTACTGCAGCCCCTTTTTATTAATTATCACATGCCAGCTAAGTTAAAATCCCCAAATTATCCTTATCCTCTCTCCTCAATCTCTCTGACCCAGCACTCAGATCATCTCTCTCTCTCATCTCCTCTCTCTCTCTCTCTCTCTCTCTCTCTCTCATCTCCTCTTTCTCTCTCTCTCTCTCTCTCACCTCTCTCTAAAACTAAGAGCTTTCTCAAGCTCGTCGTCCTAGCCCTCGTCCTCCTCTTCGTCGTCGTCGCCGCCTCCGCTCAGGCCCCTAAGACTCCCATCGAGTTTGCCGCCGCCTCCCCTCCCCTCCTCCGCCTGTCCTCGTCACCGTAGATCGCCACCGCTCCCCCGCCGTAGATCGCCGTTGCAGAGCTTGAGGAAAACACTCGAAAAGCTCGAGCAATTGAAGACTGTTAAGGAGTGCAGGGAGATGATCCGAATGTATGATGTTAATGGAGATGGTGTTTTATGCTTTGATGAATTTAAGAAGATGATGCTACGAGTAGGTTGGTTTTTGAGATTGATATTTACAGTAAATGATGATGTTGTTGTGACCCGTTGAGATTTGGACATTACTTTTTTTTTTGAAATGACTTTGATCAATTGAGGGTTCATGTTAACAATATATCTATGTTTTTAATTTCTCACATGACTGTGGATTTATCCTTATGAGCTTATGTATTTGCAAATTGTGATCGATTCTGTTGTGAATGTTTTTTTAGTTACCAGGACGAGACGCACAGAGCATTAATCTATTAGCTAGAAGAAGAAAAGAAAAAGAAAAGAAAAAAAGAAAAAAAATGTAAGGAGAAGTAGAGTAAAAGGGGAATGAAGAGAAATGCCGTAATTAAGAAAGAACGAAAAGGTGTATTAATTTAACTCTATGAATGAAATTGACATGGTGCCGTCGAGCGATATTCGAAGCAATATAACGAGTGGTAGAAAATGAGCCCAAATAAAAGGAAGATACGGTGTGATAGACAATATAAAGGGCTACACACCGGCGTAGACGGTAGTGAAAACGGAGAACGGAGGTGGCCGTAAAACACGCGCGAAGTCGGCACGGCGCTGCAGTTTTCTGCTCGCTGCTGCCGTCGAGCGATGTTTCGGACGTTACCGAGAGAGATAGAGAATGAGTTAGAGCGTGATATAAATTGGAGGTGATAGGCAACATGTAGGGCTACTCACCAAAGAAGAAATTGGCGAAAAAGGAGATTGGAGGTGATCAGAAAGTGCGTGTGAAGTCGGCACAAAATTATAGTTTTTTGCATTGCAATTTCTTGCTGTTCGGGTTTGTTCTTCGCTGTTCGGAGATTTTTGCCACTGTCCGGGCTTACCGGAGGTGGGAGGAGGTGGCCGGGGTCGTCGGGGTGTCTCAATGGGCTCCGTCGGAGGTAGGAGGAGCTTTTCTCCGTTCCCAAGAGCCTAGAACTAAGATGAATTAGAGCTAGAACTAGCTAGAACTAACATAGATGTAGGCTAGAACTGGCCGTATACAAGCTAGAACTAAGATAATAGAAGCTAGAACTAATGTAGAAGCAATAATTAACAAGTGTGCATGTAAAAAACTCTTGTTAGGTTTAGAACTAGCAAGATAGAAGCTAGAACTGACCGTATACAAGCTAGAACTAGGGTAATAGAAGCTAGAACTAATGTAGAAGAAAGAACTAACAAGTGTGTATGTAAAAAACCCTTGTTGGATTTAGAACTAGCAAGATAGAAGCTAGAACTGACCGTATACAAACTAGAATTAGGGTAATAGAATCTAGAACTAACATAGAAGAAAGAACTAACAAGTGTACATGTAAAAAACCCTTGCTGGGTTTAGAACTAGCAAGATAGAAGCTAGAACTGACCGTATACAAACTAGAACTAGAGTAATAAAAGCTAGAACTAACGTAGAAGAAAGAACTAACAAGTGTGCATGTAAAAAACCCTTGTTGGGTTTAGAACTAGCAAGATAGAAGCTAGAACTGGCCGTATACAAGCTAGAACTAGGGTAATAGAAGCTAGAACTAACGTAAAAGCAAGAACTAGCAAGTGTGCATGTAAAAAACCATTGTTGGGTTTAGAACTAGCAAGATAGAAGCTAGAACTGATCGTATACAAGCTAGAACTAGGGTAATAGAAGTTAGAACTAACGTAGAATCAAGAACTAACAAGTGTGTATGTAAAAAACCCTTGTTG
Organism: Asparagus kiusianus; assembly: GCA_022839385.1. Classification (NCBI taxonomy): domain Eukaryota; kingdom Viridiplantae; phylum Streptophyta; class Magnoliopsida; order Asparagales; family Asparagaceae; genus Asparagus; species Asparagus kiusianus. Next base: position 252,003 of record BQKN01063786.1, on the reverse strand, counting down.
GGTTTAGAACTAGCAAGATAGAAGCTAGAACTGGCCGTATACAAGCTAGAACTAGGGTAATAGAAGATAAAACTAACATAGAAGCAAGAACTAACAAGTGTGCATGTAAAAAACCATTGTTGGGTTTAGAACTAGCAAGAT
>BQKN01063786.1:224716-247424 GCA_022839385.1 Asparagus kiusianus | reverse complement strand
CAGAATCGAACTCTGGTGTCTTTTTCAATCGGAAAAAGACTAAACCGGCAGCGCGTGTTAGGCGCAGACTTATCCCTGCTTAGGATTCGGGATAAACTTCCTAGGATGAATCCTAAATTGATAAACTTTTGGAAAAGATTGGTGTGGGAAAGGAAGAATTTTATATTCTATTCCCAATTTGAAAAGGAGACTCGAGGTGGGATCTCCACCCCCAGAATCCGGAAAGGTGAAACTAAGAGTGGGATCTCCACTCCGAGAATCAAAGGGATTCGGATAACCCCAACTGTCGGAAGGTTTGATTACCGAGGTAAAGATGAATTTCTCGTTTATCGAGAATGAATTGTGGTTTTGGTCCTAACTGTAGGAAGGTTTGACCAAGCGGGAGTTTGAGATGACCCTAACTGTAGGAAGGTTTGATCACTCAATTTGAAAGTGGACCTCTCGTTCATTGAAGGAATCGAGAGGGGATTTTTGTCGTGGTCCTAACTGTAGGAAGGTTTGACCAAGTGAGGGTTTAAGATGATCCTAACTGTAGGAAGGTTTGATCGTTCAATTTGAAAGTGGACCTCTCGTTCATTGAAGGAATCGAGAGGGGATTTTGGTTTTGGTCCTAACTGTAGGAAGGTTTGACCAAGTGAGGAAGGAGAGTAAGAGTACAAATTACTGTAAGATGTTGGTTCGTACAAATTACTCAAAGGGGGTTTCTGATGTTAAGTGATAAAGACTTAACAAAAACGGGGTTCTGACAATTCGTCAGTGATTTCAAGAGTGTTTAGTGTTTATCACTTTATTCATAATGATCGGGTTATCCCTAAGAATATTATATTTAACATTCTTCCAGGAACTTCCCGTTACATGAATTATCGACCCCCAGCTTTCTTTATAAAACTGGGTGCACGATCGGGTTATCCTTAAGAGTACCACGCACGGCACTCTCCAGGAACTTCCCGTGGAAGAAAGGAAATAGTTTAGACTCATACACCTATTGGAGTATTAAGAAGTAGTTTATACTCGTATACTTTTTGGAGTATCAGGAAGCAGTTTATACTCATATACCGATCGGAGTTTAGGATACAGTTTATACTCGTGCACCCACTGGAGTCTCAGGAAGCAGTTTATACTCTTATACCGGTCGGAGTTAGGGGATACAGTTTATACTCGTGCACCCACTGGAGTCTCGCCGTTCTTGACTGGCTTACTCTAGCGTTATGACGCCGGCTTCAACCAAGGTCTGGATACTGTTTTTTAGAGTAAAGCAGGCCTTGGTGGGATGAAGGATCCTCCTGTGGTATGCGCAGTACTTCGGATCCGTGATATCGTCAGCTTCCTCCTGATTCATGATCGGTGGGAGCTTGATCTTGTTATTGTCAAGGAGAGATTTGAAGATGGCTGGAACATCTTCGTCCTTGAAGGAGTACTCTTTTTGAGGCCTCTGATCCGAAGTCTTCTGTTGTCTCCGGGACTGCTGTTGCGATGTTTGATTAGCATCGACAGTCGTTGCGGGTGTCTTGCCCTTACCACGGGAGGCGAAGTTTGAGTTTGGAGGATTGGTCGTCGATCGACTCCTCTCGGCCTTCTTCCTTCGGAGGAAGCGTTCAGCTTATTCCCCTCTGACCTTCAAGTCTTTCCAAGTATTAGACGGTGCTGTCCCCATTGCTTCCAACACGTCCAATGAAAGATTGTTGTGGCAAGTTTGGAGGATGAACTCCTCCGTGATCGGGTCCCGGCAATTTAACGCTTTGTTCCGGAACCTTTTGACGAAGGTTTCGACTAACTCCCCATCCTTTTGTTTCTCGTCGAGCAATGACCCGATGGATATCTCGGTGTCGTCGTCGAAGAAATTGGTGAGGAACATGGTCTCCATATCGTCCCAGCTGCTCACGCTACCTGGCTTGAGGCGGCGGTACCAATCGAAGGCGGCTCCACGAAGAGTGCCAACGAATGACCGCACCATCAGAGGCTCATTGCCGGAGATAACACCCAGGTGCGATTTGAAATAAATCAAATGCTGAGTGGGGGAACCTTTCCCATCGAACGGCGTGAAGTTGATTAGACTAAACTTCGCCGGATAGGGGATTGAATCCCAGTCCCTTGGGTATGGACAAGGAACGCCCGTTTTCTTCACCTCTTGAGCTGACATCAAGGTATTGATTTTGCTCTCGAGGCTTTTGATCTTCAAGTTTTCACCTGTATCTTCGTTGGCATCCTCATTACCACCCCCTGCGTTGATAGGAGGGTCATCGGCATTGCGAGTTTCATCCGTATCCGTATGCTCAACTTCTTGAACAACCTGATTACGGTGGCTTGGTTCGCCTTGCTGGTTCCTCAGTGCCTGGATTTGCTGCTCATGCATCTCCCTCATGGTCTGCATGGCCATCTGCATCTCGAGTCTGAAGGTCTCCTGTTGTTTGGCCATGGCTTCTTCGAGCATCTTGGCCACTTGTTCCGCGCTTATCATGAACGACTCACGGGGTTCTCCTTCGCTGGATACAGTGTTGTCAGATGCAACCGTAGAGCAAGCATCCGACTCTTCATCTTCTGAAGGTGGACTTATCCAAACCCTCCCATATGTCCTACGTGAGATGGCTCCAGACTGTAAACGGGTTAAACGCCGAGATGCTCCCAGAATTGATTTGAGATCATCCCGTGCCAATGTCCTTTTGCTGGTCACGTTAGCGGTGACCTTTGGAAATTCTCCATCTTCAACCACCGCTCTCCTTCGTCGGGAACGCGTAGGCCTTGGCTTTGGCGTTTTAGTGCTGAGCCTTTCAAATACAGAGATTCTCTCAGGGACTGCCTTGACGCAGTTGCACTCAGAGAGTACCGCTCGAATGAGCTTCGAACAAGGACATTGCGTTTTGAGCCTTCGAGGGCTCCTCTTTCTGGATTTGTTCGTACCCCCAGCACGATAGTACAACTCGTCAATTTGATCGGAGTAACCTATCGTGTGTTGGCACGATTTCTCAGGTATAACGTTATCATCATCGAATGACAACGTTTCCTTCTGAGAGCGAATTACCTTATTTGGACTTTCGAGAGTCACTCGCCTCGAAACGTGCCTTTGTGGGCGTGAATTCTCAACGGGCTCCCGAACTTCGATGCGCAAGGTAGTGCGCTTGGGTGCCGTGAACTCCTTGTCATGTTGAGGGTTGTGTCGACCCCCAGCATGTTGATTAGTTCGGAGCTATCTCAGTGGGCCTAAACGTTCTTGGATTGGAGCTTTGCTTCGCTCCTCGAGAAGTGGACCGAGGCGTTCCAAAATTGACCTCCTCGGCGGTTTCATTTGGTTCGCCGGAGGTTGAATCTGCTTCGAAGGTTGCAGAGGTTGCTCTTTGGCCTGAATTGCCACTTCGGATTTTAGCCTCCACACTTTGTGGGTTGGTGGCGATTTCTTGGCCACTCCATCCTGCAACTTCCTACGGACTTTCTCGACTCGAGCCCGTGCCTGCGCTGATAGTGCGCGGCGCTTGCGAATGCGCTCCTCCAGCGTTGAGCGGTTCCGTTTGACACGGACCCATTCTGTTGTTGGCGGCTTGGAAGAGGCGCCATTCATCTGCTGTTGAGGTTGTTTGCCTCTTTTGCTCTTTAGATCCGCCTTGTAGCGAACTCCGTCAACAGATTCCATGGCCTTTGCGAATTGTTTCGTAAGGCGTTGCCGTTGCCTTTGGCGGGCTCTCTTCGAGAGAGTCACTACGCCCCCTGCGGCAGAAGGGTTGGCCAGAATAGATCCGACCTGGTTGGAAATTGGAGGGATCTCACCCAATGCGACTTCGGCATTCAGCGGGGCGAGATCTTCGTTGGTGTCTTCAACATCTTCGTACCAACGAATTTTTCTCCTGGGGGAGAACTTCTTGGACTTGCGGGGGGAGGTTGATCCGGACGAGGACACGTACTCCTCGAACTTTTGCTGGTCGAACTCGTACTCGACCTCCTCCACGACCGGGATCAAGATCCACGGCTGCGACGCTCCGATCTCGGCAGCGAGATCGGTGGCTCCCACTGTGGTCGCCAGATTGTTCGCGGGAAAAATCGTGTCTTTCTTCATTGATATCATTGCTATCTTAGTTAACAACTTTATGCGTTACAAAGATCCGGTCTTTTTATAAGATCCGGTTACAACGAAAATCAAAGAAAATAAAAGAAAGATTACAACTTTGTTTCCTTTTATGTCGAACGAATCGCAAGCTCCTGTTTTGCGGTCACTCGCTTTTGTGGGTTCTTTGCCTGCGCCGGGGTTGTTTGCCGTGGACCACCGCGAGATCTAGATCCGGTCGGATCTACGTAGTATAACGGGTATTATTCCACCAAGGGAGATAATAGCCGGGAGGGATCGTTTCACCAAGGAAACGATCGCTCGAATCTCGGGATCTAAGAACCAAGCTTAGATCCGGAGTTTAACCACGTAGATCTGAGATCCGGTCTTCTCGAACTCCTGCCTTATTTAGCGTTGATGATCGCCGAGCACCAGATCCGGATGAGCAAGTCTTCGAAGTCTTAAAGTTTGAATCTTGTTTAGATCTGAGACTCCAATCCAGCAGGGCTTCGCCTCCTCCAAAATCCAACCTCTGAACCAAATAAGCACAAGGCCTATTTATAGGCACTCAGAACTGTGCATTTGTACAGTTCTGGGCCTAGCCACCTGTGGGTGGCTCGGCTTGGGCCGAGCCACCCTGGGGTGGCTCGGCTAAGGCCGAGTCCCCGGGTGTTTGTCTGTTTTGCCGTTTTTCGGTGTTTCCGGTTCTCCGTTATTCGGATTTGATTCGGTTTGTGGTTGACTTGATCTGGAATCGACTTGTTGACTTGATTCCAAATATAGCAGTTCATTCGCTTCTGAGTTCGAGTCCGGAATTGATCTTGATTCGATCGTTATATTACCGAGTTCGCTCTTGTTTAGATGACTCGGTGATTCCCCGAAACGTTGGTTTGATTCCGCGTGCGAGTGGATGCATTCCAATGCTTGGGTGCGATTTGTTGGCTTCGTAGCCTCGTTATCCCGCTTCGTCGCGTAATCATCCGGCTTCGGTGTCGCGGACTAACGGTCGTGCTTGGATACGTCGCCCGATGGTCGATTTGGTCGAATTAGCGTCGTCGAGCTGTATAACGGGACCTATAGGCAATTTTATACGCCTACATGGCCGAGCCACCCTGGGGTGGCTCGGCTTGGGCCGAGCCACCCCGGGTTGGCTCGGTTCAGGCCGAGTCCCCGGGTGTGTCGTGTTTCGTCGTTTTCCGGTGTTTTCCGTCTTTCGTTTCTTCGTTTGATTCACCCGGACTTTGATTTGATAGCCCGTGTCTTTATTTGGCAGTATTTCCGCCTCGGTGTTTGAGTACGAATCCTCTCTTGGTTGGATGACTCGTTGATTTTCCGAACCGTTGGATCGATTCCACATGCGAACGTATTCCGTTGCTTGTGTGCGGTTCGTTAGCTTCGTCGCCTCACTAGCTCGCTTCGTCGCTCGAATGTCCGTTGATTTGTCGAATCGTCGTGCCGAGCCATGCTAAGGGACATATAGGCAATTTTATACGCCTACAGATACCCCCTCCAAAGTGTTCCAGCCTCATTCTTTTATAGAAGAGTCTGGAATGCTTTGGATATGATTGCCCCTACTCCTTGTCGGTGTAACGGGACCTGGAACGACTTTTATTCTGTATTCCTTCACTCCTTCAGGCTATTCGGTGCTTTGTCGAATGCTTGTAAGGATTCCGGTGCTGCATTTATTGTCTGACCGTCGTCGGAATTTGAACTTGAAGTCGATTCCTGATTTTCCAATCTTTTAGCTCGTGCTCATTGGTTCAATGTACAACTAACCCTCGATTGTTGGCGTTGAGTCTTCATTTGCGACGCGTTGTCCGGCGTCGTGTTATTGAGTTATCCTTAAGAATATTTTTAGAAAAAATATTCTCCAGGAACTTCTCAATAAAAATAGGGAATAGTTTATACTCGTATACCTTATTGGAGTATTTCCGTGCTCAAAATAAGCTGAACCGGCTTGAAAATGAGCCAAAAAGGCAGTGATTTGGCTCAAAAGATTTCTTCCGTTCCTTCCGAATGTGTGGGAGAGACAGGAATAAACCAAGGATGGGACCCTCAGTTGATTTGAAGTCGTTTTGACGCTTGATTCGGCCTCTTTTGAACTAATTTGGACTGGTCTGGTTCGGTTCAACTTGGTCCGGTCCGGTTCAACTTGGCCCAACCTATAAAAGGGTCCCTTTTTCCTTCTTTTTCTTCTTTTCCTTCTCTTTTTCTAGGGCCGGCCCCCCTTGTCCTCTTTTTGCCTTTTCTCTTCCCTCGAACATTCTTTCGTCTTCAAATCTTGATATTTGTCCTAGATCTAGGGTTCCTTTGGATCTTGGACTGAAAAATCCTTCAAAAAGCCATTCTTTAAAATCCCTCTTAGGCCCCTCGAGCGCGTGGTGAAAGTTTCCTAAAAGACCTCATCTTTATTGGATCTTGAGCCTTTCTTCAGGTAAATCCTCCACAATTTTGATCTTTTTCATGCTCAATTTAATTTATGTACTTGTGGGATCGTATGTGGGGGTTAAAACTATGATATGGCGCCTCGAGTTAATCTTTCAGGGGGGTAGATCTGATAAAAAAGTGATCTTTTTTTTCTAGATCTGATCTCTTTTAGTTTATTTTGCAGCTTGTCATGTCGCGTTCTTCGAGAGGTCGTTCCCCTGCTATGTTGGCTGATGGCGCGCCTCCCTCCTATGCTGGTGAGCTATTTTTGGCAGTATTTGGAAATTTACAAATTAGTCCCTATTTTCTTGGAAATTTGTAAATTGTTCCCTTTTTACCCCACGTTGTTCTCCTTGGTGAGGCAATCGGGAAGAGCCTTGATTCTCCTTGGTGAGGATCGACGCTTTTGGCATATTTGGGAATTTTGCAAATTAACCCCTCTTTTCTTGAAAATTTGCAAATTGGTCCATTTTTACCCCACGTTGTTCTCCTTGGCGAGGCAATCGGGAAGAGCCTTGATTCTCCTTGGTGAGGATCGACGCTTCAAAGATATGTTTTGCTTGGTCAAAACCATATCTCAAAATTAAAGGGGGCGATTTGACGTTACATTGCGCTTTATAAGGTAGGGATATGTTGTTGACATACCCTGTGTTGTGATTGCACAATGTGGCCAAATCGTCTCACCCTTTATAAGGCAATGACTCTATCTTAACTATTTGTAAGATGAGTTCAATTTCCTTTTATAATCGAGATTAACCAGTGTTTAATTGTCTATTTTGCAGTGGGGTACCCCTCTGGATCATTCTCGTCCCACGCAGTATGTGGGCGTCGTGGCGAGTATTACTCAACCTCCGACGATCCTTCCCCTATTCCAGCCACTCCTCAGTTTGCTTCGGGCACGTCGACTGAGGTTGCCCAGGTGGTGAGGGAAGGTGGTCATCGAGCTATTCGCCAGCTGATCACAGACGCGCCTTTTGTGAAGGACGCCAGCTCTACTCAGCCTCTTCGGAAGAGCGATTTCCTATTTGGTGATTCTGTCGATGACCCAGAAGCCGTATTCATTGATGCTGAGCAGTGGCTCCATAAGACCGGCAGTGGCTTCATATACTTGCCGGAGATTCCTCGGCATCGCTCATTGACTGAGCTCAGGCGTCAGGCTGTGACACGGGAGATGTCGTGGCACTTGACGGAGGATCATGAGAGCGTCCATTGCGGCTACGTCACGCATCAGGCAGCTCCTGGCTCGAGCAGGAGTCATATCACTGGATTGCATCCTGGAGTGTTGGGACTAGATGCACCACCACGTAACGAGTTTCTCGCCACTGCTTCGACCTTGAGGAATCGCCTCGCTGCCCTAGGACAGGAGATGCCTACTACTCGTCACAGGATTTACGGTTGGGTCCATTCTTTGGACAAGTCTTGGTGGAGTCGCATGACGACGTATGTTTTGAGCTGATGGAGTGAGGAGTTGCACGCTTGCGGTTTGTATACAGCCGTCCGTGCCACCATGTATGGCTTGCCTGTCAGTTTGAGACATTTCTGTGCTTTGTTCGAGCTATATAATCCAGACTCGAACACTTTTCTGACCCGGCAGGGGGAGTTGGGCTTGGCTCTTCACGAGATGCACAGGATTTCTGGCTTGCCCATGGGACAGATGTTATACCAAGAGTACTTTCCCTCTAATCATGAATTGGACCAGTTGAAGGATCGCATGCCTGATCGCTATGAGACTCTATGGGATCTCGCTTGTCATTATCACATTGCTTTGGCACAGTCTGAGCCTTTAGCAAAAAGGACCAAGGCCTCCGTGAGTCTAAAGCAGTTTGCGAACTATTTGTTCAAGAACCTGGAGAACCGTTCTGGCGAGGATATTTGTGAGTTGGCTCCACTCACTCCTTCAGAGGTGAACAGTCTGTTGAAGAAGATTGACGCTCGTTCTTATACCACTAGCAGTCCTGAGGGTGGCTTCCCTGCGAAGACCAAGTTTAGATCTTTCTTATGGCATGCGACCACACCGATCCGACCGATGACTCTTCTTGCCGGCTTTCTTGCTATCTGGTTGAAGAAGTGCGTGGTTCCATACCAGTCTGGCGACGCCTTGCCTTTAGAGGTGCTCTATCCAGCCGTTCAGCTTGCTTATAAGAAAGAGCTTTCACTTCTTCCGGTGATGGTAGCTGACATTCACCGAGGACTTCGACAGCTTTCGGGTGCCTTCACACGGAAGGAGACCGATTTGCCAGGTCAGATTCCCACTCTTAAGGTGGAGCTTCCGTACGCTTATCTGATGGCCTGGTTCGTCCTCCACCGCTCGGATATGATGTCGGTGCCGAACGCCACAGACCACTCTGTTCCCCTGCTACAGTTGCTTGAGAATGGCAGGTGGGAGGGCCGAGGATTTTCTGATGTCAGACAGCAGCTGCAGGTCCACAAGTGTTGGGCATTCTCCACTTGTTTTCCGCAGTTCTCCGGCCGGTACGGCGAGTGCTTGATAGATGATGAGAGGCCGAGAGAGTATCGGACTCACTTAGACATTGGCTGCTTCAATTGGCTGGTAAACATCAGGCCTGGCTATCTGACTTTTCAGGTGAGGGATCAGTGCTTCATAGAGCCATATCTACCCTGCCGATTCGCTCGCCAATTTGGCTATGATCAGCTCTACATCGGGAATCCTCGTCAGCAGTTTCGGACCCATAGTGGTTTGGTAGACGGTCTCCGTGCATGGTTGTGGACCGTGACTGGCTGTACTGGTGCTAAGTTCAGTCTCCCGAGTATTGATCGGCAGTTGAACCTCACTTTCTTGAGCTGCAAGTGGTTACTAGCAGCTAACAAGACTGTCCCCGTGAAGCCGATTGCAGAGATAGAGGCTGAGGAGGCTTCTCAGCTTGATTCTCTTAGGATTCGGGAGAACGCTCGGGCACAGAGGACGCGGAACAAGACTCGCCGGATTGATGAAGAGGGCCAGAGGACATTCCATTCCACAGACGAGGCTTCAGGCGGGGATCCCGAAGATTATGATGACTTTTCCGAGCGAGGTTTGCAATTCATCTTTTACTTCTATCTTCCAGAAGTATTGAAACTGACTATGGTTTGATGTTTCAGGGACCACAGTTGATCAGGATGAAGAGTTCCGTCCTCCTCCCCAGGCGAGACCTTCGATCCCCATTGCTAGGCGGAAGAGATTAGCCCGTAAGCCGCGTGCAGCTTCCCGAGCTTCTGATATGGACCTGGCTGGCGATGATCCTGCCAGTGACGGAGGTAATATCCATCCTGTGAACCATTCTCTTGGTTATTCGGAACATTGACTCATGCTCTTCTATCTCTATATAGGAGTGCGTAGAGAGAATGAGATGAGTCCCGATCCCATTCCCGTATCTTCCGATGAGTCTGACCCACTACCTCATGTAGAGAGGTCTACAGGGGTTGCTGACATTAGAGAGGAGATCAATATAGGACCCGATTCCGTGAATCCAGGTACATCTAACATTGACACTGTATTTCTTTAGATAATACACAGATGAATTTGTGTATCCTCTAACTGTCCTCTACTTCTTGCTTCTTCAGATAATTTGCAGGAGGCGAATCCTGGAAATGAAGAGGCTGATGGACCCGTGAGAGGTAACTCATTTCCATTAGTTGTAGTCTCTTCATTCTTCTTTGGCACTTATATTCTTTTATGTCAGATTTCTCCATTGATGATTTTGACGAGGGAAGCTTGTTTGCGGACACTCCTATGATGCGCTACATATATAGCTCTCCTCAGATCGATGATCAGTTACCTGGGGATATGTTTTCTGAGCCTGCCTTCGCTAAAAATCCGGAGGATGGTTCCTTTGAAGGTATGTGCCTCTTTCTGAGTTGATTATAGGACTAGCCAATCTTGACTAATGCAACTATAATGTAACGCCTCTGCGAATTCTGTATTGAATCTGGCAGTAGCTTTTGTTGAGAAAGACCCTGTTGAGCCGGCTGTGAGATCAACTACACCAGTTAATGCACCTACAGCCGTTACATCTCCACTACCCCCAGCGGCTCAAGGGGAAGAAGGTATAAGTTAACTCATTGAAGAGTGTTATTCCTTTTTCTTATTAAGACTTTTGACGGACTTCTCCCTTTTTTGTGTAGGGCGTTCTTCTCGTCTTCATGTCTTAGTGAAGGAGTTGTTATCTGACGACGATCCTGACAAGGTCGTCATCTGCATAGAAGTTCGTTCCTTCTTCTCCTTTGTGAATGCTATGATCGGCAAGCTCTTCCATGGCGGACTTTCCCTTCACCAGTTTAAACCTCTCCTTAATTCCAGAATCAACTTGATAAGGGAAGCAGGATATCCAGACTTGGCGAAGGCCATAGTTGACGATCTTGACTGCTTAGAGCATGAGCTCCAGATGTTTCGTGAGCTTCGAGATACCGGTGTCTCTTCATTTATCGCTGCTGAGCTGGAGACCCGTTTACAGTTACTGCGCGAGACTCAGGTTCTTGCTAGTCTTGAGGTTCAGGTGCGGCGAGATCGAGTAGCTCGAGTTGAGACCGGCCTTGCTACCAGATTATCTTCCCTTGCCGAGCTTGACTCTTCCATCGTCTCTTGCGAGACCCAGATAGACCAGCTCAGAAGAGAACTCCGCGAGAAAGAGGAGACCTTGGGTATTCTCCAGATGACGAGAGGACAAGATCAGCAGACCTGCACTGCTTTATCTGACGAGCTGACATCCTTAAAGCAGGAGCTGGTTGAGACAGAGGAGACTGCTGCGAAGACCTCTGCCGCTACCGAGGAGTCCATTAGAGCTGAGCTTAGCCAAGCTTATGATGATAAGTTGTCTAAGTTCAGTCAGCAGATTTTTAGCCACGGGCTTGATGTGTGATTTTGTTTGCTGAGTGTTTTGACTCTTGACTCTTTTAATGAATTTCCTTTTTATCTTTATTATGATTCGTCATTCCGTTCGAAATGATTGACCACAATACACATAGGATTTTTGGCAAACCCTCAGCCATCAACGGATTTGGTTAGCCTTTACCGACTACCGTTTGAGTCGGGCTAGCATGCGAGTTGTTTAAATCCGTTCGCATGTAACGTTATGCTCAGAGATTGAATTCTCTGAGACTTTGTGCTATGATGTCGAATACATAGACTTCGCCATTGTTACGGGAATAGGCTACCCGGCGACACGTGTGAGGTGTTGGCTTTAGGATTTTTGGCCAACCCCCAGCCTCTAACGGATTTGATTAGCCTTTACCGACTACCGTTTGAGTCGGGCTAGCGTGCGGATTGTCTAAATCCGTTCCACACGTGACGTTAAGCTAAAAGAGTTAACTCTTTTAGTGCTACGACATTGAATACGTAGACTTCGTCTTTCTCTTGTGAAAAGACTAAACAGCAACGTGTATGAGACGTTGACTTAGGATTTTTGGCAAATCCTCAGCCTTTAACGGATTTGATGTGCTCTTACCGACTACCGTTTGAGTCAGGCTTACATGCGGATTGTTTTAATCCGTTCCGCATGTGACGTTGCGCTAAAGGAATGAACTCCCTTAGACTTCGTGCTACAACTTTGAATATGTAGACTTTGCCATTGTTATGGGAATAGGCTACCCAGCAACGTGTATTAGACGTTGGCTTATCCCTACTTAGGCTTTAGGATAAAATTCCCCAGGTTTAGACCCTGGTGCCTTTTTCAATCGGCGAAAGACTAAATCGGCGACGCGTGTTAGGCGTCGACTTATCCTTTCTTAGGATTCATGATGAAATTCCCCATGTGTGTGAGGCATGAATTTCGGTGTTATTAATAACAACCTGCCACAATGTTGAATATGCGGACGGGTGTTCTTTTTAGCGGTTAAGAACTAACCGGCCGCGCGTGTTAGGTGTGGACTTATCCTTGCTTAGTTTTCAGGATAAAATACCCCAGAATCGAACTCTGGTGTCTTTTTCTGCGGAAAAAGACTAAACCGGCAACGCGTGTTAGGCGCAGACTTATCCCTGCTTAGGATTCGGGATAAACTTCCTAAGATGAATCTTAATTTTATAAATTTTGGAAAAAGAGTTGGTGTGGGAAGGAAGAATTTTATATTCTATTCCCTGAACAAGGAAGGAAGAATTTTATATTCTATTCCTTGTTTCTGGAAAGGAAGAATTTTATATTCTATTTCCAGTGCAAGAAGGAAACTAGAAGTGGGATCTCCACTCCGAGAATCCGGAAGATCTAGATAAACTTACCTTTTATAGGATTGGTTATCTGATCGAAAGAAGAGTTCTTCGTTTATCGAAGTGAAATTTCAGCTTCGGTTATAACCATGAAAGGGTTGAACCAAAGAGAAAAGAAAGAGAGTTCCTTCGTTTATCGAAAGGGGACTCCGAATTGAGATTGGACCTTTTTGGTGAACTCACTGTCAACTGAAATTGATCAGTGAGGGATTTTGGTGGTGTGAACTTGGGTTATCCTTTAGAATATTAAGTGTAATATTCTTCAAGGAACTTCCCGATAAATGAGTTGTCCTGAACGAACTAGGGATAGTACTTCTTCAAAAACTTCCCATTTATTGGTATTAATTGCCTGTCACCCTCTAGAGAAATTAAGCGATAAGCGCCGTTCGAATAGACTGTGTCTATTACAAGCGGTCCTTCCCACTTAGGTTCGAATTTACCTTTCTTCTTGGAGGTGAGGATTATTAGTCGGCGAGCAGCGAGGACCAGATCTCCTTCCTTGAAGCTTCTTTGGCGGACTCTTTTGTCAAAAGCCCTGGATATCCTAGCCTGGTAGAACTCGATGTGTTGTTGAGCCTCCAAGCGCTTTTCGTCCAGCCTTTCGAGTTCCTCAAGAGTTTTTGATGATGTTCTTCGGTCGTCATCTCCGTTGCGAGAGCGATCCGAAGGGAGGGGATTTGAATCTCTAACGGTAGCACAGCTTCACATCCGTACACCAGAGAATATGGAGTGGCTCTTGTAGGAGTGCGTATTGTGGTGCGATAAGCCCAGAGCGCTTCGCCGAGTTTATCGTCCCAATCTCGCTTATTGGTCTTCACAAGCTTTGACAGGATCTTGATGATTGTCTTGTTGAAAGCCTCAGCTAATCCGTTCGTAGCTGGGTAATAAGCTGTCGACGAAACATCCTGAATTTTGAATTTGTCACAAAACCTGATGAAGGCGTTGCTTATGAATTGTGGACCGTTGTCATGAATGATCCGCCTCGGCACGCCGTGTCGGTATATGACGTAATGCTTGATGAAGTTGATGACGTTGTTCGTTTTCACTTCTTTAAGCGGAATGGCTTCAGCCCACTTTGAAAAGTAGTCGGTGATTGCGAGGATAAATCGATCACCTTTAACTGAAGGAGGAAAGATAGGACCGACAATATCCATACCCCATGTCTCGAATGGCCAAGACGTGGTTGATGTGTGTAATCGCTCCGGAGGTTGGTGCATATAATTCGTATGCACTTGGCAAGCGTGACATTCTCGGGCGTACTCGATCGCGTCACGAACCATTGTTGGCCAGAAATATCCCATTCTTCTGATTCGATCATACAGCTTGGGACCAGGCTGATGCGCACCGTATTCTCCTTCATGTGCTTCCTTAAGAACTTCTTTTGCTTCTTCGTTCGAAAGGCATCGGAGAAGCAAATCATCATACCCCCGGCGATATAGCGTACGGGTCTCGGTATTGTAAAAGAACCGTGGTGCTCTTCGGCGAATAGATTCTTTTTCCTTTACATCCTCCGGCAAAATACCGTATTGGACGTAATCGATGATGGGAAAACGCCAATCTCGGGACTCGGACTCGATTTGGGTTGAGTTCACCTCTTTGACGTTCTCGTTTTTATCATCCTCCTCTTCAACCTCCATATCGTATATGGGTATGCAGAGTTGGTGTGATCTTACTGTGACTAGCAGTTCAGTTTCGGGCGGTTGCGCGAGTGATACTGCTAGTGCTGCCAGTGCATCCGCATAAGCGTTCTGGAGACGTGGGATGTATTTGATGTAGAATTCTTCAAAAGAATCTGCCATTCTGACAGCCTCCTGGTGGTACGGAATCAGATCTGGGTTCCTGACTTCATACTCTCCACGAACTTGGTTGACTATCAATTGAGAGTCCCCAAAAGCTTCGAGATACTCGACCCCCAGCTCTTTGGCAAAACTGAGTCCAATGATGAGCGCGTTGTACTCGGCTACGTTATTGGAACATGGATTCGTCAGTGAATAAGCTCGGGGCATCACGTGTTTCCCTGGGGAAACTAAGACCACTCCAACTCCGGAGGTGACTTTAGGACATCCAGGGGTTACTGCCTTATTGACTGCTCTCGAGGCACCATCAAAGTATAACTGCCATACTTGTTGGTGTGACGTGGTATTAACCTCGTGGGTTTCATCTGGTAAATCATCATATACCTCAACTGTGTCTGTTGTCGGACTTGCCGCCAAAAGATCACAAATTGCTTGTCCTTTGACTGACTTCTGCTGTTTGAAGTGCAGATCATACTGGGACAAGAGGAGGGCCCACTTTGCCAACCGCCAATTCATCGAACCTGGTTGAGTCATGAATACCCGTACCGGATTAACATTAGCGATGAAGTAAATCGTCTGGCCAACTAAGTAATGTCGCATCTTCTGTACCGCAAACACCAATGCGAGACATTCTTTCTCGATCATCGGGTATCGAGACTCGGCGCCTATCAAGGTCCGACTTAGATAATAGACTGCCTGTTCGTGACCATTATCATCGTCTTGTGCTAATAAAGCACTTATCGAATGGTTCATCGCCTTGATGTAAATCAAGAACGGTTTACCTGATTTTGGTGCGACCAGAACAGGGGGATTCATCAGATATGCCTTGATATCTTCGAATGCCTTCTGGCAAGCATCGTCCCAAATAAACGATACGCCCTTCTTGTTTAGCTTAGAAAATGGTTGGCATTTCCCGGAAAGATTCGAGATGAACCGCCTGATGTAAGCTAAACGCCCTTGCAATCCTCTGAGTTCTCTTAGATTCCTCGGGGGTTGCAATTCATTTATCGCTTTTACCTTGTCTGGGTCAATGTGTATACCCTTAGTGGTGACGACGAATCCAAGGAATTTTCCGCTGGACATTCCGAGGAAGGATTTTGTGGGATTCATCTTCAATTGATGACTCCGCATAAGATCAAACATCGTTCTCAAGTCTTTGATATGATCTTCTTTGTTGCGGCTCTTTACCACCAAATCATCAACGTAGCATTCCACCGTTTTCCTGAGATGTTTCTGGAAAATCTTAGTCATTGCTCATTGGTATGTAGCACCTGCATTCTTCAGACCGAAAGGCATCACCGTGTAGCAGAAGATACCGAGGGGCGTTCTGAATGCTGTATGTTTCTCGTCGTCCGGGTGCATCTTGATTTGATTATACCCCGAAAAGCCATCCATGAAGGACATTCTCTCGAATCCGCATGTATTGTCAATAATGACATCCGTGATCGGGAGAGGAAAATCATCTTTTGGACATGCTTCGTTCAGATTCCTGAAGTCGATGCAAATCCTGATCTTACCATTTTTCTTTATGACGGGAACGATGTTGGCTAACCAGTCTGGATGTTGTTCCTCTCGGATGAATCCTGAGTCGATCAACTTCTTAACCTCAGCCTCGATGGCTTCCATGATCTGCGGACGGAACCGTCTTTGCTGTTGCTTGACAGGTTTGGCATCCGGCTTGATGTCGAGGCGGTGCATTGCCACATTGGGGTCAAGCCCTGGCATGTCTTCATAGTTCCAGGCGAAGACATCAATGTACTCTCTGATCAAGGCAATTAACTCTTCCTTCTCATCTGAGGGGAGACTACCACTGATGAATATGGGCTTTGGATTGGCTTCATCACCCATATTGATCTGGACTACTTCGTCTTCGGTGGGTGGCTCTCTCTGTTCGAACCTATCACCATATTGCATGTTTAGGTGATGAACCCATGGGTCCTCCCACGTTTGCATTTGATCGTCGTCCTCCATTGTAGATGGATCAGCTGTAGTCATGTTCGACATTAAGGTTTTGAACATTTCTCCCAAACTTGTGTCTGAATCCTCAGCTGAAGAATCTGGCAAATACCCATCTTTGGCTTTGTTGGCGATTTGATCTATGATTTGCCAACCACATTCGTCGTCTGATGAAACATAGCCTAGGCCTCTCTTGTGATGGTAATAATTATCCGGTTTCCCTTTTGGGACATATGTCGCTTTGACTGGGACGCGGGAACCTCGATCGAAGTATAAACCTTCTCCGAGTGTAAAGTCGTACCCTTGTTTTTCCATGAGCGTACGCGCTTCCGGACTATACTTAGATAAGTACAGACCAGATTTGTCGTCGTCTTCATCTTCTCTTAGGAAATGATCTGGCAACGGAAGACTCTCTCCTTTACCGTAGATCACTTCTTTTTGTCCTCCTGTTTTGGCAGGAATAATCCGAGTTGTTCCGAAGGAATGCTGGAGGCGTTTCTTCGTTACATAAGATGATCGGAGCGGCATACATAAATTGGGATTATCGTACAATCCCTTTATCGCATCATCAAGAGACAAGGAATACTCTAAATCACGATTTATTTCAATATCGGCAAGTTGCCAGTTACAACCGCCATCTGACGACTGTTCGTCGTCGAGATTGATTACAAAGGGTACAATGTCATTTAGAACAAAACCACCATTGTAATCGAATCCGGCCTCGGAATCAGCTTCTTCTCCGCTGTCCGTGCCCTGGATCGATGGTTCCGTATCGGATTCATTACCATAAAGGAGAGAATCTGTGAAGTAATTCTCATACCCTTTAAATGGCTGTTTATCCGCGACCACCGTCCTAACCCTTCCATCAGTGTCGACATATTTCAGACACTGATGTAAAGTGGAGGGAACTATAACATTACTATGGATCCAAGGCCGACCCAATAATAAGTTATAGGATGTCTCAGCATCAATCACGTAGCACGTGACCTCCGTCTTCAGATCGCCCATCTAGCACTTTATCCGGATTTTCCCCAAAGGTCTTGACCCGCTGGTGTTGAACCCGTAAATGACAGTGCCCGTAGATGCCAACTTGCTGACTGGAATGCCAAGGCTGTGCATTAGGCGAAGTGGCATAATACTCACAGCGGAACCCGGATCCACTTGGATTCGGTTGACCTCACTGGAGCCGATGTACCCGACGAAGTACAAGGGCCGATCATGATTTGAATTCTTCGTCTGCATGTCCTCTTTGGTGAAGGTGATGCAGGGAAGATTCTTGGCCGCCACATTACACTGTTGGGCTAACATTCCTAGTTCTTCGGGAGCTGGTTTGATCCTGGTGAGGAATGCCTCCGAATCGGCCAAGGCTTCTTGCAAGGCTTCTCTAGTTTCCTTGGACAATCGGAGCAACTCGTACAGCGTTATCCGCGCTGGAATATTGGCTAGCTGAGCCATGATGTCGAAGGCACGCGGATTTCTTGAACTCTCCGGTTTGTCCTTTCCAATCGGACGACTGAAACTAGACTGCTTCGGATTCTGAACCTCCTCGGGCCTCTTTTCTTTCTGTTTGTCAACCGGCTGTCGTCGGGCATCTTCAACCGGTTTAGGAACCGTAACCACCCCCAGCTCTGTGAGAGTCTTGGCTGGTCCTCGTTTTGTCACCCCCTGCTCAGCAAATTGATCGCCAGGGGATGGATATTTGAAGTGGTATTCATTTCCACTCCGGGTCGCAAAGACTTCCTGCTCCTCGTCGGAAAGTAGGAAAGCGGGGATTCTTTCGTCATCTTCTCCTGGGATGGCAGAAACTCCGTAACAAGACTTGCCTTTCCCTTTGGACTTCTTCTTGGATGACGATCCGGCCCATTGTTCATCTTCAATCAGGTCGGGGTGTACCCAGAGAATTTCACCGTTTGGGGCTGTGTGAGGCACAAGTCCCTTTTGGCGTTGTCCGTGCGGGTCGTCATTCACCGTCTTCATCCCGACTTTAGTGACGCGCTTCGGCTCAAACCAAGTTGTAGGTACTGATCCAAAACTAATCGACACCGCGTTTGCTCCCACATTCTTAGCCGGTTTCGGAGTTATGACCCCTACGTCGATCAACGCTTGGATCTTGTCCTTGAGGTGGTAGCAAGACTTCGTTGGGTGGTGGACCGCTCTGTGGTACGCGCAGTACTTCAGGTCCGTCACCTTAGTGGCTCCTTCATGATCCACGATCGCCGGCAACTGGATTTTGTTGTTCTCCAACAAGTACTTGAAGATGCCGGGGACTTCATCATC
The DNA here is from genome assembly GCA_022839385.1 of Asparagus kiusianus. Classification (NCBI taxonomy): domain Eukaryota; kingdom Viridiplantae; phylum Streptophyta; class Magnoliopsida; order Asparagales; family Asparagaceae; genus Asparagus; species Asparagus kiusianus. The sequence continues at coordinate 228,739 of BQKN01063786.1, read as the reverse complement.
CTTGAAGGAGTAGACTTTGGGAAACCTCGGCTCCGAAGACTTTTGCTTCTGAGACCTTTGCTGCCAATGCAGCTGCGACTGTTGTGGCGCTCTTTGCTGCTGCTACTGTTGCTGAGGTTGCAATTGAAATGTCTGGTTAGCATCAACAGCATTAACATGAGCTTTACCTTTCCCTTTCTGGTTGAAGTTCTGCTTTAAAGGATTCGTTGCCGGTTGGCCTCTCTCCGCCTTCTTTCTTCTGAGGAATCGCTCAACTTGCTCTCCTCGAACCTTCAAATCCTTCCAAGTCTTGGATGGTGCTGTGCCCATTGCTTCCAACACGTCCAGTGAAAGGTTGTTGTGGCAGGTCTGGAGGATGAATTCCTCAGTGATCGGGTCCCGGCAATTCATCGCCTTGTTCCGGAACCTCTTGACGAAGGTGTCGACTAACTCTCCGTCTTTCTGCTTCTCATCGAACAATGATCCTATAGAGATTTCGGTGTCATCGTCGAAGAAATTCGCAAGAAACTTGGTCTCCATGTCGTCCCAGCTGTTTATGCTTCCTGGCTTGAGGCGACGATACCAATCGAAGGCAGCTCCGCGAAGAGTGCCGACGAATGACCGCACCATCAGAGGCTCATTACCAGAGATGACTCCCAAGTGCGATTTGAAGTAAATCAAATGCTGAGTAGGGGAACCCATCCCATTAAACGGCGTGAAGTTAATTAGACTGAACTTCGCCGGATATGGGATTGATTCCCACTCTCTTGGGTATGGACAAGGAATGCCCGTCTTTTTCGTCTCTTGAGCAGAGATCAATGTGTTGATCTTGCTCTCGAGATTTTTAATTTTCAGGCTTTCACCTGTGTCTTCGCTAGCATTTTCATTACCACCCCCTGGGTTGATGGGAGGGTTGTTAGCATTGTGACCCTCATTTGTGTCCTCATCTTCCAGGTTGTTCTGGTTGGGACGACTTGGTTCGCCTTATTGGTTCCTCAATGCTTGAAGCTGTTGGTCATGCATCTCTCTCATGTTCTGCATAGCCATTTGTATTTCGAACCTAAAGGTCTCCTGTTGTTTGGCCATGGCATCTTCAAGCATCTTGGCCACTTGCTCCGCGCTTATCATAAACGCCTCGCGGGGTTGTCCTTCACTGGACACTGTGTTATCAGATGCCACTGCTGAGCCAGCATCTGATTCTTCATCTCCCGAAGGTACTCTTGTTCGGATTCTACCATACGTCGCGTGAATGATAGCCCCGGATTGTAGACGAGTTACACGTCGGGATATTTCTGGAACCGCCTCGGGGTTATCCTGAGCCAATGTTCCTGTGCTGGTCATATTTGCGGTGACCCTTGAATGTTCACCATCTTCGGCCATCTTTCTTCTTCATTGGAAACGCCTATGCCTTGGTTTTGGCGTTCCATTGCTGAGTCTTTCGAACACAGATACTCTTTCGGGGACTGTCTTAACACAGTTGCATTTCGACAGTACTGCCCGAATGAGCTTCGAACAAGGACATTGTGTTTCGAGCCTTCGTGGGCTCCTCTTTCTGGATTTATTCGTACCCCCGGTACGATAGTACAGCTCGTCCGTTTGAAGGTCGGAGCACGCTATCGTGTGTTGGCACGATCTCTCAGGTATAACGTTGTCGTCATCAGATGACAGCGTTTCCTTCTGAGGAATAATTGTCTTCTTCGGACCATCCAGAGTCACACGCCTTGAAACGCGCATTTGTGGGCATGAATCTTCAGCGGGCTCTTGCACTTCAATGCGCAGGGTTGTGCGCTTGGGTGCCACAATTTTCTCCAAGTGTTGAGGGTTGTAGCGACCCCCAACATGTTGCATTGGTTGGGACTTCTTCATTGGCCCCAAGCGTTCCTGTACTGGAGCTTTACCTCGTTCCTTCGGAAGTGGGCCGAGGCGCTCCAAAATAGACTTTCTCTTCTGGGATGGTCCTGCGGGATCTCCCTGAGCAGTTGCAGAAATTACCGGCTGTTTGGATTGACTTGCCGGAGTTTGAATTTTCGGAGGCTGCGGTTGTCGCTCCTTGGTCTGAATTGTTGCTTCAGACTTTGGCCTCCAAACCTTGCGAGTTGGTGGCGGCTTTTTGACCACCTCCTTCTGCAGCTTCCGACGGGCTTCTTCGGCTTTGGCCCGTGCTTGCGCCGACAACGCGCGCCGTTTGCGGATGCGCTCCTCCAGTGTCGAGCGGTTCCGTTTGACACGGACCCACTCCATTGTCGGTGGTTTGGAGGAACCACCCTTCACTTGCTGTTGAGGCTGTTTGCCTCGTTTGTTCTTCAGATCCGCATGGTAGCGGACCCCGTCAACGGACTCCATGGCCTTGGCGAATTGCTTCGCGAGGCGTTGACGCTGCCTCTGGCGGGCTCTCTTGGAGAGAGTCACCATGCCTTCAATGGCGGATTTGACCTTCTTTGAGGTCGGTAGGGCCTCACTCAACGCAGCTTCGGCGTCGATTGGGGTGAGGTCGTCGTTGGTGGCTTCAACTTCATCACACCAACGGACTTTTCTCCTGGAAGAGAACTTCTGGAACTTCTTGGACTTGGGGGAGGAGGTAGATCCAGACGAGGACACGTACTCCTCGTACTTCTGTTGGTCGAATTCATACTCGACCTCCTCCACGACCGGGATCGAGATCCGCGGCTGCGACACTCCGATCTCGGCGGCGAGATCGGTGGCTCCCACTGTGGTCGTCAGATTGTTCGTGGGAAAAATTGGTGCTTTCTTCATTGATGACGTCATTGCTATCTTAAAGAACAACTTTATGCGTTACAGAAAGATTCGGTCTTTTTATAAGATCCGGTTTATAATAAAAATCAAAACAAAGAAACAAAAATTACAATTTTTCTCTTTTGTCGAACAGATCGCGAGCTCCTGTTATCCGGTCACTCGCTTTGTGGGTTGTTTGCCTGTGCCGGGGTTGATTACCGTGGACCATCGTGCAATCTCGATCCAAACAGATCTACGCGGTATAACAGGTATTATCCCACCAAGGAGATAATAGCCGGGAGGGATCGTTTCACCAAGGAAACGACCGCTCGAATCTCGGGATCTAAGAACCAAGCTTAGATCCGGAGTAAAACGACGTAGATCTGAGGATTAGCCTCTTCGAACTCCTGCCTTGTTTGTCGCGGGTGCTCGCCAAGAACTGAATCCGAGGGTCCAAGTCTCCAAGCCTTCACAAATCCGAGTTGAGGTGACAATCCGGCAGAGTTTCGGCTCTTCAGAAGTTCAGAAAAAAGTCCTCTCAAATGAACAACCACCCCCCCTATTTATAGGATACCTGAACTGTGCCCGCGTGCACAAGAGGGAGGGGGGAACACCCGGCCACCTTGGGGTGGCTCGGCTCATGCCGAGCCACCCTGAGGTGGCTCGGCCTTGGCCGAGCCACCCTAGGGTGGCTCGGCTTTGGCCTGTTCGCGGGAAAAATCGTGTCTTTCTTCATTGATATCATTGCTATCTTAGTTAACAACTTTATGCGTTACAAAGATCCGGTCTTTTTATAAGATCCGGTTACAACGAAAATCAAAGAAAATAAAAGAAAGATTACAACTTTATTTCCTTTTATGTCGAACGAATCGCGAGCTCCTGTTTTGCGGTCACTCGCTTTTGTGGGTTATTTGCCTGCGCCGGGGTTGTTTGCCGTGGACCACCGCGAGATCTAGATCCGGTCGGATCTACGCAGTATAACGGGTATTATTCCACCAAGGGAGATAATAGCCGGGAGGGATCGTTTCACCAAGGAAACGATCGCTCGAATCTCGGGATAAGAACCAAGCTTAGATCCGGAGTTTAACCACGTAGATCTGAGATCCGGTCCTCTCGAACTCCTGCCTTATTTAGCGTTGATGATCGCCGAGCACCAAATCCGGATGAGCAAGTCTTCGAAGTCTTAAAGTTTGAATCTTGTTTAGATCTAAGACTCCAATCCAGCAGGGCTTCGCCTCCTCCAAAATCCAACCTCTGAACCAAATGAGCACAAGGCCTATTTATAGGCACTCAGAACTGTGCATTTGCACA
>BQKN01063786.1:194200-224316 GCA_022839385.1 Asparagus kiusianus | reverse complement strand
CCCGGGTGTGTCGTGTTTCGTCGTTTTCCGGTGTTTTCCGTCTTTCGGTTCTTCGTTTGATTCGCCCGGACTTTGATTTGATAGCCTGTGTGTTTATTTGGCAGTATTTCCGCCTCGGTGTTTGAGTACGAATCCTCTCTTGGTTGGATGACTCGTTGATTTTCCGAACCGTTGGATCGATTCCACATGCGAACGTATTCCGTTGCTTGTGTGCGGTTCGTTAGCTTCGTCGCCTCACTAGCTCGCTTCGTCGCTCGAATGTCCGTTGATTTGTCGAATCGTCGTGCCGAGCCATGCTAAGGGACCTATAGGCAATTTTATACGCCTACAATATTGTCAACATGAACCCTCAATTGATCAAAGTCATTTCACAAAAAAAAAGTAATGTCCAAATCTCAACGGGTCACAACAACATCATCATTTACTGTAAATATCAATCTCAAAAACCAACCTACTCGTAGCATCATCTTCTTAAATTCATCAAAGCATAAAACACCATCTCCATTAACATCATACATTCGGATCATCTCCCTGCACTCCTCAACAGTCTTCAATTGCCCGAGCTTTTCGAGTGTTTTCCTCAAACTCTGCGGCGGCGATCTACGGCGGGGGAGCGGTGGCGATCTACGGTGACGAGGACAGGTGGAGGAGGGGAGGGGAGGCGGCGGCGAACTTGATGAGAGTCTTGGGGGCCTGAGCGGAGGCGGCGACGACGACGACGAGGAGGGCGAGGGCCAGGACGACGAGCTTGAGAAAGCTCTTATTTTTAGAGACAGGTGAGAGAGAGAGAGAGAGAGGAGATGAGAGAGAGAAGAGATGAGAGAGAGAGAGATGATCTGAGTGCTGGGTCAGAGAGATTGAGGAGAGAGGATAAGGATAATTTAGGAATTTTAGCTTAGCTGGCATGTGATAATTAATAAAAATAGGCTGCAGTACAAAGTGTCACACTTCAATGGGCTGATCTACATAGGAAAAACTATGAGGGGCCTTGTCACATGAAGTTTCTGCTTTTGGAGTCTGGACACATTTTTCCCTTATTTTTTTAACGAGCATATTAATTTTTAAAATTTGCAGATTCGGAATCTAATCATTTCACTTCTTATGTGATTTGGTCAAAGGAACTTTTTTTCTCCTCGAAAAACTAGGATCAAATGAAATAAAGGATGAGTCAAATTCACCCCCCCTGCAAAAACAAAACCGTGACGTTTTGCAAAACTTAATTTTCAGAACGCCACCATTTCGGCTTGCATTCTATCATCTTCAACAAATATAAAAACATTTGGGACTAAATTGCAAACATGCTCAAGGCAAGCTAAAGTTTGATATACAGAGAGAGAGAGGGAGAGAGAGAGAGAGAGAGAGATGACGAAGTTGCACTTTTGCATTGTAATTGTTGCTGCGTTAATCTCAATTGGTACTCTCTATCAAATATTTTCTTCTCATGTCCGGTTAATCTTTTTGTGTTTTTTTATTTATAAATTAACATCTAATTCTGATGATGCAATGTTTTATTTTTCCTTCTTTTTTTGCTCATTTTATCAGTTTCTGCAAAGGAATCGGATGAAGTTACCAAGCTCCATATCGGCATCAAGGTGAAATTTTTCTTCATTTGAGTTTGGGGAACGGGTTATTTTTCATCATTTTAATTTTTTTTCTCTTTTCAATCGTATAAAATTTGTATAGAACTGCATGTTAATTAGTTTGGATGTTTTCATCAAGGTATTGACTAGTGCATTGAAACACTGATAATTTTAATAGAGCATGATATATCTTGGGAGAATTAAATACACCCGATGAAGATTAATTCACATATATCAAAATTTTTAATGAGAAAAGCCAGAGCTTGAGGTTTATAGTAGTAAAAATAATTAATATTTTCAGAGATGTGAGTACAAACAAATGGATGGATGAAAACAAACTATAAATTTAGGACCAATAAATGTATATGCATGCAGTGCTAGTTGTTTTGGACTTTATTTTGTTTAAAATTTCAAATCAGTACAGATTGAATTATAAATGTTAGGATGTAATTTCAGTAGTTTGAGAAATAATAAAAACATGAAAATTTAGATGAGTAGATCTGATTTTCTTTCAAATCTTAAGACGAATTCAGTTGACATTATATTTCTAGTTTAATCTCTAGAAGTGATGGGTTACATTTACATAAATGTGAATTTATGTGAGACACCTCTAATGACACACTTTTAGGTACCAATAATTGGCATTAGATCCTCACAATTTACTAGCAATGAGACAATACAATTTTTAATTGTGGACTATTTAGTTTGCATGTATCCGATCAAAGTTTGCATCCTCAGAAAGGTGCTTTAAGTTCTACTTCAGGGTTATTCATCTTTTATCTCCTACTCTTAACACAGACATCGTAAAGTTAATCTATAATAGAAATTATCGAGTCTTTCACAGTATCCTAATCTACAAAAGATAAATATGTGGTTGCAGTACAAGCCAAAGTCCTGTGAGATCCGAGCTCAAAACGGTGACAGAATACAAGTGCATTACGATGTAAGTTAATACTAAGTCATGACATTTTAATCAGTAAAATTTTTGATAGATTATGGTCTTTTACTGTGAACGAGATTTCAGATGAATTATAGATCTGTCCATTTTTGACTATTTTATGTTTGAAAAACCTCTAGTACTTTTCAATCTGCTATGCTCGTTTTTCAAATTTTGATCAGCGCAACACAGAAACACAGAATCAGAGAAAATAATTTTACTTGACATTTGGATGGGTTTTTTTCCCCATTTTGTCTTGGGCAAGGATTTTTCCTTTCTGTTTTTTTTGTTTTGGTGTATGACCTGACTCAATTACCATAATAACTATAATTTGTTTTTCTGCAAAAAAACCTCCACCTTCTAGTTTTTGTGATAATAAATTATAGAAGAACCAATACTGCTGCCAAGTTCTTGAATAATTGAAAGATGTTTTTTTAATAGTTATGCTTGGTTTTCCTTTTAACTTGTTAAGGTTTATTTATTTTGCAAGTAAATATCATTGCACCGAAAGCAATATATTGGGCATCTGACTAGTTGTCTCGATCGGGATTGATATCAAATTCAATTAGTATGACCTTTATAGATAATTCCACCATAAAGGTACACGTTGAAACTTTTATGACAAATAAGTCTATAATTCATAAAAGAGAGAAAAATGCACATCTTAACACATATACGAGATAAGATAACTAATCATCATTAATTTCTTATAAACATAGACAATTCCTTTGATTACTTAAATTAATTTCTTCTTCGTGTTCTATTGAGGCATGCTGACTTTAGCATTCTAGAAAATAATCCACATTAATGTATTTTTCCCTATTGGCAACTACCATAGCAAAAAGGTAATCTTTTCTTCTCATTTTGGGGGAAACCAATGTTTTATTCAGGTATTTTACATGGGTGGTAGCTTATTCTGTATTTGAGGCTTTCACATTCGAGTTCAACCTAAGTCAAGCTCAATAGACCTATATGATTTTGAGCAACATGTAGTAAGTAATAAAGATTCCTGAAAAACACAATAATATTTGCGAGCATAAAGTTAGTTCCAATTATGCAGAGGAGTAATCGTCAACTGTTTTTCTGGATTTTCATGTCAGAGCCTTTTAAGTTCATTTTCATTAGAGTTTCTTCATGTTTCAGGGGATGCTCACAGATGGAACAGTTTTTGATTCCAGCTATGATAGGGGTGAGCCAATTAAGTTTAAGCTTGGTCGTGGTCGAGTAATCAAAGGTGTGTAATTTGTTGCTTCCTGTTGTTTTATGTATAAACACTGTCACACCCCAGTTGAGATAGAAATGTGCACGGAATTTCTGCAGGTCTTTAATTCGCTAGTCACAATCATGATATAGAATTCATGTAGTAATTCTAGATTTCCTATAATCTTTTGGTGAGAATGTGCTAATGATCCAAACAGCCAAGCACCCCATTCTTTCTCAATACTATTACGACCAATTCCTAAGAATAAACTAATATCAGACACACGGAAAACACTGAAAAATATCGAGAACTCAAAAAACAAGGGTATACGTGGTTCGGCTTGTAGCCTACGTCCACGAGCGAAGGAGGAGAATAACGTTAGGAAATTGCAAAGGATATAATGTGGAGATCTCTCAATCACTCAATCCTAAATCACACTCTAGAAAATACTTAATCTCTCTGACAATCTCCAACACTTGTAGAGCCAACCAAATAGAGAGCTATATTAAAAACCTTTTGAATCTATTGCTTTAGCCTGCAGAGCCCTTCTCAATGCTTATTGCTGCCATCGGGTGGATCGAATACAATCTCTCTTAAACTAAGTAACACAAAGAGAGGCATATCGAAAAGCCCAATTTTGTACACTATGCTGCCTTATAACGAATTCTTCGATATCTCCGTGGCACTAGCCCTCGCTCTCTTCTGTTTCCTGCTACATCCAATTTACAACTTCGTGCATATTTTGATATTGATTGGGCTGGTGATCCAACTACTAAGAAGTCTACATAGGTTATTGTATATTTCTTGGTGATTCCCTTATTTTCTGACGGAGTAAAAAACAAGATGTTATTGCTCTTTCCAGCACCAAGGCAGAGTATCGTGCAATGTCCACAACAGCTAAAGAGATTATTCATCTTCGTCGTATTTTCAGTGATTTTAGTAATTTTGTTCCGACTCCTACTCCTCTATACTGTGATAATAAGAGTGCCATCTAGATTGCTAATAATCTAATATTTCATGAGAGGACCAAACACATTAAGATTGACGCTCATTTGTTCGTTAACAAATTATCAAAGACAAGACAATTCAACTTCCTCATGTCTCATCCGCCGATGAGCTTGCAGATTTCTTCACGAAGGCCTTACATGTTCATCGATTCTAGTTTTTTGTACGTAAACTCACTTTGTTTGATCCAACATGAGTTTGAGGGGGCTGTTGATATTATTGTATGTGTTAGTAGTGGGTTTAGTCCCAAATCAATTATGAGAGCATACCTCACTCTCCTATACTTGTGTATATATGTGTACACATTCAATACTTAATCTAAGGGAAATTTACCCCAAGACTCTCTCTCTCTCTGTCTCTCTCTCTCTCTTAACAAATCCTAATTCTAAAAGGATTTGAGTTAGTTATCTCTAGGAATTATAGTCATACTAGAATTCTATTATGAAACACTTTGTAAAGCCTTTAAATAGTCATTTATGCATCCTTCTATCTAAGAGAAAAAGAGAAAAAAACAAGGGTCGCGTACTGTAGCTACAATAACTGAGAGTTAAAAATAGTTTTTTTATTTGCTTCTCCCACTAAATCTTTCATCATATATATTATATTTCTATTTGCTTTGTCGTTGATTGCTCTAACAGTGGTATCAGAGCCATGAACAATCTAAATGGGACGATGTCGCCTTCTATTCTTATATTGGATGGGAAGAATTATCACTGGTGGAGAGTGCAGATGAAGGTGTTGTTTGAATATCAAAATATATTGGGTGTCATAGAGAACAGAGTTGTCGATCTCGCAGATAGTGTAAGTGAAGCCGAGAAGAAAGCCCACAGTGAGATCAAGAAGAAGGATCGAAAGGTGTTATTTTACATCCATCAAGAAGCAAATGATTCAGTTTTTGAGAAGATCGACGGAGCAACTACACCAAAGCAAGCATGGGATACTTTGGAGACATCGTACCATGGAGTTGAGAAGGTGAAAAAGTTAGCTTCAAACATTGTGGCGTCAATTTGAAATTTTGCAGATGGAACTGGCTGAAAGTATTGCAGATTACATGACTCAAGTACTTACTTTGACAAATCAAATAAAAATAAACGGGGAGAAAGTTGCAGATTTAGCAATTGTGGAGAAGATATTGCGATCTCTTATAGCAAAATTTGATCATATCGTGGTGGCAATCGAAGAATCGAAGGATTTTTCCAAGATGACAGTTGATGAGTTTATGGGTACCTTACAAGTTCATGAGCAATTCATGAACGAGAGGTCAACCGAGAAGCCCCTTGAGAAAGCTTTTCAAAGTCAAGCTTTTATAAAAAATAACGAAGGAGCACAATACGAAAGAGACCAGCGAGGAGGAAATTTTCGTGGCAGAGAACGAGGATACGGGAACTATAATAACCGAGGACGCGAATACTATAATAGTTAAGGATGTGGCAATTATAACAACAATCAAATAGATGACGACAATCAGAGAAGCAATTATCAATCAAATTCAAATTATCGAGGTCAAGATCGAGGCTTTGGACGTGGTTGAGGAAATTTTAATAAATTAAATAGTGAATGTTACATATGTCACAGATATGGCCACTATGCAAAGGAGTGCAAGTACCAGGATAATTCCCAATCCGAAGAAGAAGTTCGATTTGCACAAGAAAGAGGTGATGAAGACAACCACACTTTATTAATGGTCACGATAGCCAGTGAAGAATCAAACTAAACACATGGTTTTTTGACATTAGGTGTTCTAATCATATGTGCGGAAAGAAAAAGTTGTTCGTGGACCTGGATGAGTCGATGCGGTCAGTTTGACGATGACAACACTATACCAGTGATGGGAAAAGGGCGAGTTCTAATCAAGCTGAAGAACAGAGACCATAAGTTCATTTCCGATGTATCCTATATGCCGAATATGAAGAAAAATTTACTTAGTATAGGCCAACTTCTTAAAAAGGGGTATGATCTGCGCTTCTGTAATAATCAACTCCTAATCTTTGATAAAAGATGTGTATTTATCCTTAAAGCCCCTATGATAAATAATCACATGTTTTGAGTTGACATCCAGAATGATGTTTATCATTGCTTCAATGCTATTATGAAATATAAGTCTTGGTTGTGGCATCTTCGGTTTGGACATCTGAACTTTCATAGTCTGAAGTTACTTGCACCAAAAAAAAATTGGTGAGAGGCTTGCCCGTGATAGATCATCCCGAACAGTTATGTGAAGGTTTATTCTTGGAAAGCAACATAGATCATTCTTTGGTATTGAAAATACTTGGCGTGCAAAGAAGCCTCTTGAGCTCGTTCATTCAGATGTGTGCGGTCCTATGAACACTATATCCAATGGCAATAATCGATACTTTTTTACTTTTATTGATGATTTCATAAGAAAAATATGGGTCTATTTTTTGTAGTAAAAATCTAAAGTCTTTGATTATTTTAAGAGCTTTAAAACCCTAGTTGAGAAGGAAAGCAGTTACTTTATCAAGGTGCTATAAACAGATTGAGGAGGTGAATATACTTTTAATGAATTCAATAAGTATTATGCAGAAGAAGGAATAAAGTGTGATGTCACTTTTTCCTATACACCTCAACATAATAGCATCGCTGAACGGAAAAACCAGACAATACTTGACATGGCGAGAAGCATGCTAAAGGTCAAAGGTATGCCAAATTATTTTTGGGGTGAAGCTGTCTCATGCACTGTATACTTATTGAACAGGTCACCAACAAAGTGCATTGATAATCTTACTCCTAAAGAGGCATGGACTGGTTACTAAGTGTAAGAAATTTCAAAGAGTTTGGCTCCATTGTTTAGGCTCATATTCCAGCAGAAAGAAGAAAGAAATTTTATTTTAGAGGCGAGAAGACAGTTTTTATTGCCTACAAGTCTGGGGGCTACAAACTCTACAATCCTACTACAAAGAAGGTGATTGTAAGCAGAGATGTTATGTTTGCTGAAGAAGAAGCTTGGAATTGAGATCTAGAAGCACAAAACGATTCACGACGTACTCTCCTTGATATTCCTAAAGACGGTGTCTGTTCGTAGAAAATTTGTAGTAAAAAGAAATGAAGAAAAATTGATTTGTATTCCTTTGATCTTAATTACAATTGGATTTCCTGATTACAAAAGAGAAGAGAATGATCTGGATTCTCCCTTTTGTTTACGTCTGGGTTCTTCACGGTGACGATAGAGTGCTTCCCTCAAATGCTCTCGTCGAGTTTGCTCTCCGTTGATGATCCGAACGTCTTGTTTCACTGGAACGTGGTCTTTTCCTCACGATTTGACGCTGTGGAGAACTTGTGTGGTAAGTTTAAAAATAACTCTTAACGAGTTAATAACTCAGAGCGAGTTTTAGAAGAACTTGCAGAGAAAGTTTTAAACTCTGATCGAGTTGAGAAGAACTCTTAGAAAGAGTTCACAAGCCAAGCCGAGTAATCTCAAAGGCTTCAATAAAAGCCTTCCAAGATGATTCAAGAGTTTCTTCAAGTCGCTAATCTCCAAAGCTCCTTGTTGCTAAAGTTGAAGATGGATGAAGGCCGATCTCCTTTTTATGACTTTCTCATGAAAAAGTCTAGCCCCTAACTCGGTTGAGTTTACTCCTATTTATAGGGGATTAAGGGGTGTAACCGTCCCCTTAATTCGCTTCTAAGTGGGACTGAATGGGGTGTAACCACCCCCTTAAACTGCTCCCTAAATCATGGGAAAAATGGTTTTGAAACCGTTCAGTTCATGCTTTGAACGAGTCAAACGTTAAAAAATAGCGTTCTGGGCCCGAACTCTGCGTTTTAGATCTGAAACGCAAAGTTAGGCCTGTTTTAGGCTAAAAACGCACAGGTCGCGCTGCGCAGAGATGAACTCTGCATTCTGGACCTGGACACAGAGTTGGGTTCTGCATGAACTCTGTGTTTTTGTCGTTGGACGCAGAGTTGGGCTCTGCATGAACTCTACGTTTTTGGACCTGGGACATAGAGTTAGGCTCTGCATGAACTCTGTGTTTTTAGACATGGGACGCAGAGTTGGGCTCTGTATGAACTCTGCGTTTTTTTTATCGTTGGATGCAGAGTTGGGCTCTGCATGAACTCTGCATTTTTGGACCTGGGACGCAGAGTTGGGCTCTGCATGAACTCTGTGTTTTTGGACCTGGGACGCAGAGTTGGGCTCTGTATGAACTCTGCGTTTTTGTCGTTGGACGCGGAGTTGGGCTCTGCATGAATCCTGTGTTTTTAGACCTGGGACGTAGAGTTAGGCTCTGCATGAACTCTGCGTTTTTGGACCTGGGACGTAGAGTTAGGCTCTGCATAAACTCTGTGTTTTTGGACCTGGGATGCAGAGTTGGGTTCTGTATGAACTCTGCGTTTTTGTCGTTGGACGCTGTTTGTTGGAAAATTTGCAGTAAAAAGACAGTGAAAGAAAATTGACTTGTATTCTCTCAAAATCGATTACAATTTGATTTACTGATTACAAAAGAGAGGAGAATGAACTTGGTTCTCCCCTTTGTTTAAAACTGGGTTCTTCACGGTGGCGATGGAGTGCCTCCCTCGAATGCTCGTGTCGAGTTTACTCTCCGTTGACGATCCGCACGTCTTGATTCACTGGAACGATATCTTCTCCTCACGATTTGACGTTGTGGAGAACTTGCGTGGCAAGTTTGAAACTCTTGATGAGTTGATAACTCTGAACGAGTTTTAACTCTTGAAAAAGAGTTGATTTGAACCGAAAGTTCGGTTGATAAGCCAAGGATGAAGAAGCTCTTGTTGCAGATCTCCCAAGCTCCAGAAATACTCCAAGGATTCCCCCTTTGCTGCCAAGCCTCAGATTTGAAAAAGCTCGCCGAAAGAATGCTCGAATACCCTCTGCTCCAACCCAAAAAAGCCAGCCCGAACTCAATTGAGTTTACCCATATTTATAGGGAATTAAGGGGTGTAACCGCCCCCTTAATTCTCTCCATAATGGGGTTGAGGGGGGTGTAACCGTCCCCCCTTAATCTGCTCCCAAGTGGGGCGGAAATCCCTCAGATCATGGAGGAAAAATGGTTCCTACAACCGTTCAGCTCGTGCTTGAATGAGTCAAACGCCCACGCTAGCGTTCAGGAACTTAACTCCGCATTTTAGACTGGAGACGCAGAGTTGGGTACTCGCTGGGCGTTGAAAAACACGGGTCCGACCCCAGCGTTTTAATGTTGAACGCGGGTCCGACTCCAGCGTTTTGATGTTGTAACGTGGGTTCGACCCTCGCGTTTTGATGTTGTAACGTGGGTTCGACCCTCGCGTTTTGATGTTGTAACGCGGGTCCGACTCTAGCGTTTTACTGTTGACACACGGGGAGGACCTCCGCGTTTTGGTGTTGATACACGGGAAGGACCTCCGCGTTTTGGTGTTGATACACGGGGAGGACCTTCGTGTTTTGGTCTTAGAGCGCGGTGATGAGTTCTGCATCTTACTTTGAAGAGATTATCAACAAGTAATCTCTTTTGTCATAGCGTTGCAAAGATCATTGTCTTGTAATCTTCGTCTTGGCTCCTTGAGAATATGAGAGTCATCAGATTGTAACTCCCGATGTTGATTGTGGATGCTGTTGAACTAGAGCTTTCATCGGTTGTCGTGAAGGTCGTCAGATTATAACCTTCAGCGATCTACGTGAAAGTCTTCAAATTGTAACATTCTGGAAGTCGTCAGATTGTAACTTCCATCATCGGTGTTTGATGGGGGATAAACTATCTATTGTGATTTTTAGACAGCCTACAGAACCCCCTCCAAAGTTTTCGAAAGTTCGTGGTTGACTGGGACGAATTTTCGGAATACTTTGGATCTCAACTCTGATCCTGGAGCTGTTGATTCATTGTCGTAAAGGAGTCGTTCTCTGCACTCGCTTTGAAGGTATCTTGGTTGAAGGGATTTGTCATGTAGGACCTGTGTGAAGGTATGCGCCATAATCCTGCTTCTAAAATGCGGGGGTGGGCCCTGTATTTTAAACTTGAGACGCGGGTCTCACTCTTGCATGTTGAATTTGGAACGCGGGTGTGACCTCGTCGTTCGGTTTTTGCATCGCGGGTCTGATCTCAGCGTCTGACCTCCGCGTTTGGTTTTTGCATTGCGGGTCTGACCTAAGCGTTTGGTTTTTGCATCGCGGTTCTGACCTCAGCGTTTTGACTTAAGACATGGAAGTGGCTTCCATGCATTTTTGACTAAGTCTTTGAGACTTATCTTTAGCTCATCTGTTTCAAGTCTCGGCACACATCCATTAAGCTAATGGACCTACGAACATGCATAGGATTTTTGGCAAACCCTCAGCCATCAACGGATTTGATAAACCTTTACCGACTACCGTTTGAGTCGGGCTAGCATGTGGATTGTCTAAGTCCGTTCCACATGTAACGTTGTGCTAAGAGAATGAACTCTCTTAGACTTGATGCTATGATTTTGAATACATAGACTTTGTCATTTTTATGGAAAAAGACTAACCGGCGACGCGTGTTAGGCGTAGACTTATCCCTACTTAGGATTTGGGATAAAGTTCCCCATGCTTGTAAGGCACGGATTTTGGTATCTTTTTCATGGCAAAAGACTAACCGGTAACGCGTGTTAGGCGTAGACTTATCTCTAATTAGGGATCGAGATAAAGTCCCCCATGCGTGTAAGGCATGGATTCTGGTGTTATTAATAACAACTTGCTACGATGTTGAATACGTAGACTTCACCATTATTACGGGAATAGGCTACCCGGCAGCATGTGTTAGATACAGACTTATCTCTAATTAGGGATCAAGATAAATTCCCCCATGCGTGTGAGGCATGGATTTCGGCGTTATTAATAACAACCTGCCACGATGTTGAATACGTGGGTTTTTGTCCTTTTTACGGTCAAAGACTCACCGGCAACGCGTATTAGGCGTTAACTTATCTCTTCTTAGGATTCGGGATAAAATTCCCCATACATGTAAGGTATGGATTCAGAGATTATTAATTTAATGATAATCACTGGCTACGATATTGAATACTTAGACTTTGTCACTGTTTCTTCCTGTGTTATTTGAAACACTGAAAGAAAATTAGAAGTGCCAGAGGTGTAGTATTAACTTGGCATGAATTTTCACTTAGAGTGAAATTCAGAAATTTTCTTCACTATCACTAGGATAATTCTAAAAAATCTTTAATCCACTAGGGATTTTATAATGAAAACTTGCTATTCTTGTTGAAAAAGAATTAACAAGTTCATTTGGGGGTTTGACTGTTAGAGGTGTGATGTTAACCTAACAGTATTTTATAGACTTATCGCTCTATTGAAGAGAGTCGATAAGTTGATTTGGTCGTCAGAGGTGTGATATTAACTTGACTAGAATTTGAGGACCTATCGCTCTATTGGGGAGAGTCGATAGGTGGATTGTGTCGTCAGAGGTGTGCTGTTAACTTGACTGGAAGGATATTGCGATTGGGGTAATTTTGTGGGCTTATCGCTCTATTGTGGAGAGTCGATAAGTGGATTTGGTTGTCAGAGGTGTGATGTTAACTTGACGAGAATTTGTTACGATCGGGGTAACTTTGTGGACTTATCATCCTATTAACGAGGATTGATAAGTGGATTTATCAGAGGTATGATGTTAACGTGACAGAATTTTGTTGCGATTGGAACAACATTGGGGACCTATCGCTCTATTGAAGAGAGTCGATAAGTTGATTTGGTTGTCAGAGGTTTGATGTTAACATGACAAGAATTTGTTACGATCGGGGTAACTTTGTGGACTTATCATCCTATTGACAAGGATTGATAAGTGGATTGTCAGAGGTTTAGTGTTAACGTGACAGGATTTGTGTTGCGATTGGAGCAACTTTGTGGACTTATCGCTCTATTAAAGAGGATTGCTAAGTGGATTGTCAGAAGTGTGGTGTTAACATAACAAGAGAATGTATACTTGTGACTTGCATAAGGTCTTGGGAATTAGCGTCTCGCTGGGGAAACTTGCTAGGTGAGTTTATCATCAAAAGCGATGAGTTTTGATGCTCATGATTTGACTAAGATTTTGAAGGCTTAGTGTCTTGCTGGGGAAGATTGCGATTTGAGCAATTTCGAGGACCTATCATCCTATTGACAAGGATTGATAAGTTGATTGTTAGAGGTGTATTATTAACGTGACAAATTGGGAGTGATGCAAGCTGCATTCATACTCTATGGGGATGATGATCGTCAGAAGTGTAATGTTAACTCGACGATGTAAAAGATTTGTTACTCTTAATCCAAAGGATTCCAAGTAATCAACCCCCAGTCTTGATTAAGACTTAGCAGGGGAATAAAAAGAGGTAGACAAGGCACATCGCCTAGTGAGGCACTATCCATAAAGTCAGAATAGAGGCACATCACCAGGTAGGCCATTATCTGATGAGTTTGACTATCAGAGGTAGCTTTTAACGTGATAGTTTTGTGAACCCGTCATCCTACTTGAAGAGGATTAGCAAGTTGATAGTCTATTAGGGGTAACTGTTAACGTGATAGTTATAGTGGACCTGCCATCCTATTGAAGAAGATTGACAAGTTGATGGACTATCAGAGGTAACTGTTTACGTGATAGTTTTATGGACCCGCCATCCTACTTGAAGAGGATTGGCAAGAGAATTTAGAGGGAATGGACTATCAGAGGTAATCATTAACGTGATAGTTTTGATAGACCCACCATCCTACTTGAAGAGGATTGGTGGGGGAATCTGGAGAAAACAGACTATCAGAGATGATCATTAACGTGATAGTTTTAGTGGACCTGCCATCCTATTGGAGTGGATTGATAAGTTGATGGACTATCAGAGGTAAGTGTTAACGTGATAGTTTTGTGGACCTGCCATCCTACTTGAAGAGGATTGGCAAGAGAATGTGGAGGGAATGGACTATCAGAGGTAATCATTAATGTGATAGTTTTGATAGACCCACCATCCTACTTGAAGAAGATTAGTGGGGGAATCTGGAGAAAACAGACTATCAGAGGTGATCATTAACGTGATAGTTTTAGTGGACCTGCCATCCTATTGGAACGGATTGACAAGTTGATGGGCTATTAGAGGTAAGTGTTAACGTGATAGTTTTATGGACCTGCCATCCTATTGAGGAAGATTGGCAGGAGAATTTGGGGGAAATTGACTATCAGAGGTGTATTGTTAACTTGATAGTTTTGACGGATTTTGTGGTTGACAGAGGTATTTTATTGAACGTGACAACTCAGAAAATTTATTATTCATAATCCAATGAACTACAAATAAACTAACCCCCAGTCTTGAACAAGTGCAAGGGGAATAAAAAAAGGTAGACATGGCACATCGCCTAGTAGGCCACTATCTAACGAGTTTGACTATCAGAGGTGACTATTAACGTGATAGTTGTTAGACCCGCCATCCTACTACAGAGGATTGACTTCAGTAGTCGTAGTATCTTCTGGTTCTGACTGGAAAGAGTGAGCTTGGTTCGATTGCTCAGGGGAAGATTGGGCTTGGTCCGATTGCTCAGGTTGATCCTGCCTACTTTGTTCTTCAGCTTTGATCCTGGCGATAATCTTTTGAGCCTGTTCACCTTGAGAAATTAGTTGTCTCCAGGAACGGCATTCTGTAACTCCCATTCGGGCTAGGAGATCGGTTTGCAAGTTGTGTCGACAGGTCTCTACTAGTGTAGATTGTGTCATACCTGACGAACATCGCAGAGCCATGTTTCGAAACCTTTTGACGAAGGCTTTAACGGACTCCCTCTTCTTCTGCTTAGTGGCGAGAAGAGTATGGATGGAGACTTCTGTATCCTCTTCAAAGAATCTTGATAGGAATAGTCTCTCTAGATCCGTCCACTTTTGGATACAGCCCGTAGGCAGTTTCCTGAACCATTCAAAGGTAACTCTTTTGAGGGTGTCAATGAACAATCGAGCCAGAATGGCGTCGTTTGATATCACATTCCCAGTCTGTGACTTGAAATGATAGATATGTTGGTTTGGTGATCCCGTGCCGTCAAAAGTTTGTAGCGTCGGGACTTCAAACTTTGGAGGATAAGGGGCTGCATCCCATTTGGCAGGATAAGGTCTGGTAACTCCCTCATCTTGGAGCTCGCTTCTGTTAGCAATGACGTTGAGGCGGGCTTCCAATTCCTCAATTTTGGCAGACTGGAGATTCTGCTCGTTCTCCTTCTCTCTTCCTTCATCAGAGGAAGATTCCAGGTTGTGGGCTTCTTGGTCAGAAGCCGTGTCATCAACCACTTTTCCCTTCCCTTTGCTTGTGTGAGGTCGGGATGAAGACGTTTTTTCCCTTCGGGAAGATTCTTGCCTGAGTGACAAATCTGTCTTCTGAGATTTGGCCTTTTCTGCGACGAGTTGAGTCAACAGGGACATGAGTTCATTGATGGCCTCCTGCTGAGATTTGAGCATGGCCTCTTGCTCCTCAAGTCTCTTCGCAAGATCTTCATGGTTTCCCGTCATATAAGCGGAGCTCTCATGTTCAACAAAAGAGCTTGATGACTGGGACTCTGCAATGGCTGAGTGTTCATCATCGGAATTGGTTCCTCTGGCTAACCTCCGATAGTTGACAGGGGGAATGGCTCCTGTTCGCGTCCGAGTACGTTGGTAAATTCCTTCAAACTCGTTAGCGATTTCTCTGACAGTCGGTGAACGACTTGTCTCAGAATCATCGGAACTAGGACCTGAGGCTTTCCCTCTGCTGATCACATTGATAGTGACACCGGGATATTCGGTCTCTGGAGACTTCTTTCTGTGAGAACGTCGTCGTTGGTCGAGCAAAGCAACGTTCATAAATTGGTCGAACACCAATGGTTTGACCGCATATGAGCAGCATTGACATCCGGAGAGGACCGTAGGAATCAGTTGTTCACATTGGAGTGAACGAATAATTTGTTGCATCGGTCTTTCTCTCGATATGAACTCTCTCAAGTCTGTTGTAAAGACTCGAGAATTTCTCACTGATTGTGAGGTTTGAATTAGAACCCCCAGTCCATGATTGGACAGGACTGACTCTTGGTGAACATGGACCTGGTTGAGATGCCTTGAATCCATGAACTTTTTATATCCGCCCCTCAACCTAGTCGCGCTACGCAGAGTATTCGGGGGTTGCGTTTGGCACTTGAGACGCGAAGGTCGCGTTCTGGTTTGGCAACATGAGGGTCGCGTTCTTTATTGTCGACGCGAGGGTTGTGTTTTGACTTAGAAACGCGAAGTTGAAGTTCGCGTTCAACGAAGGTTTGAGGTTCGCGTTTTGGCTGTTGAGGGCCACGTTCAAGTCTGGTTCTCGCAAAGCTCATGTTTGGGCTCATAGACGCGAAGCTCAGGGTCGCGTTTAGGCTCACGAACGCGAAGTTCGCGTTGGTTGGAGGATCGACCTTCTCGAAGTTGTGCTCGTCGCTGAGACCTTCTTCTTCGACGAGCAGCGTTCTTCTTGGCCTGTTTTAAGGCTTTTGCAGGGGCATCATCGGCGTTGATTGGATCTATCTCCGTCGTAGGCCTTTTACCACCCATAACACGTCGTGTTGACGCGGGTGTGGAGCTTTCAACTCATTGAATGAGTTTGGCAGAGGCAGAGCCCAGTCCTTCAAAGGAGGGGCTGTTTGATGAATTTTGGCCAAAGGAGAGGACTTTCTTCGGCACTCCAGCAACAGTTAGAGATTTAGTCTCCTTGGAGACTTTGTGGATCTTGCACATAGCCTTGGGGCTAAGGGATCCGGAGGAGATAGCCTCCTCAAACTTGGCTTGATCAAACTCCATCACAAGAGTTTCGATGGTCGTTCCAGTAAGATGAACATCGGATTGCACCACCACTTCTTCGTCAGAAAAGCTAGTCCCCAGCAGAGTCGCCATCTTTTGTTTGTTGGAAAGTTTGCAGTAAAAAGACAGTGAAAGAAAATTGACTTGTATTCTCTCAAAATCGATTACAATTTGATTTCCTGATTACAAAAGAGAGGAGAATGAACTTGGTTCTCCCCTTTGTTTAAAACTGGGTTCTTCACGGTGGCGATGGAGTGCCTCCCTCGAATGCTCGCGTCGAGTTTACTCTCCGTTGACGATCCGCACGTCTTGATTCACTGGAACGATATCTTCTCCTCACGATTTGACGTTGTGGAGAACTTGTGTGGCAAGTTTGAAACTCTTGATGAGTTGATAACTCTGAACGAGTTTTAACTCTTGAAAAAGAGTTGATTTGAACCGAAAGTTCGGTTGATAAGCCAAGAATGAAGAAGCTCTTGTTGCAGATCTCCTAAGCTCCAGAAATACTCCAAGGATTCTCCCTTTGCTGCCAAGCCTCAGATCTGAAAAAGCTCGCCGAAAGAATGCTCGAATACCCTCTGCTCCAACCCAAAAAAGCCAGCCCGAACTCAATTGAGTTTACCCATATTTATAGGGAATTAAGGGGTGTAACCGCCCCCTTAATTCTCTCCATAATGGGGTTGAGGGGGGTGTAACCGCCCCCCTTAATCTGCTCCCAAGTGGGGCCGAAATCCCTCAGATCATGGAGGGAAAACGGTTCCTACAACCGTTCAGCTCGTGCTTGAACGAGTCAAACCCTCACGTTGGCGTTCAGGAACTTAACTCCGCATTTTAGACTAGAGACGCGAAGTTGGGTACTCGTTGGGCGTTGAAAAACGCGGGTCCGACCCCAGCGTTTTAATGTTGTAACGCGGGTCCGACTCCAGCGTTTTGATGTTGTAACGTGGGTTCGACCCTCGCGTTTTGATGTTGTAAAGTGGGTTCGACCCTCGCGTTTTGATGTTGTAATGTGGGTTCGACCCTCTCGTTTTGATGTTGTAACACGGGTCCAACTCTAGCGTTTTACTGTTAACACACGGGGAGGACCTCCGCGTTTTGGTGTTGATACACGGGGAGGATCTCCGCGTTTTGGTGTTGATACACGGTGAGGACCTCCGTATTTTGGTCTTAGAGCGCGGTGATGAGTTCGGCGTCTTGCTTTGAAGAGATTATCAACAAGTAATCTCTTTTTTCATAGCGTTGCAAAGATCATTGTCTTGTAATCTTCGTCTTGGCTCCTTGAGAATATGAGAGTCGTCAGATTGTAACTCCCGATGTTGATTGTGGATGCTGTTGAACTAGAGCTTTCATCGGTTGTCGTGAAGGTCGTCAGATTGTAACCTTTAACGATCTACGTGAAAGTCTTCAAATTGTAACATTCTGGAAGTCGTCAGATTGTAACTTCCATCATCGGTGTTTGATGGGGGATAAACTATCTATTGTGATTTTTAGACAGCCTACAGACGTAGAGTTAAACTCTGCGTTTTAAGTCCACGAACTATGCGTTTTGACTCTGTAAAGAGGCGAGCCTTAGGCATGCTTGGCGAGCTTTAGGCTAAGTCCAATGTTCAGACGAAGTCCAGTCTTGCAGACTGACTTCAGAACATAACTTGCTACGAAGAACAGGTCATAACTTTCAAACCGTAAGTCGGAATTGGATGAATTATATATAAAAATCGGCTATCTCGACGAGACGGAGCTACCAAATCAATCCCATAAGGTTCGGTTTAATCCGTTAGTTTTGCCAAATTTCTTACGGTTTGAGAGATATCTGCGTTTTGGTTTGAAGAGATCGTCGATTTGTAGTCTCTTTTGCTAGAGCGTTGCAAAGATCGTCATCTTGTAATCTTCGTCTTGCCTCCTTGAAAATGTGAGAGTCGTCAGATTGTAACTCCCGATATTAATTGTGAAGGCTGTTGATTAGAGCTTTCATCAGTTGTTACGAAGGTCGTTAGATTGTAACCTTCATCGATCCACATGAAAATCTTTAAATTATAGTCTTCTGAAAGCCGTCAAATTGTAACTTCCATCATCGGTGTTTGATAGGAATCAGCTATCTGCAGTGATTTTTAGACAGCCTACAGTGTCCCTGTTGCAACTGAAGAAGCACCACTAACCAATGCTCCTAAAGATCCAACCCCGCAAGTTCCATTAGAAGTTGAAAGACCAAGAAAAAAATCACCAACCATCAGTTCTCTTGAGAGAGTATGAAGTAACTCTAGATAATGATGTTGATGCAGATGGAGATATTGTGCAATTTGTAATATTTACAGATTGTGAGCCAGTTATGTTTGAAGAGGCTATTCAAGATTCTAAGTGGATAAATGCAATGAAAGAAGAGATAAAGGAGATTGAGAAGAATGATATGTGGAAGCTTACTGTGAACACGTAGGGGCCCACCCACGTGCAACGTGTTTTGAACACGTTTGTTGTCCACGCGGTTTTTTAACCGCTGGTTGTTATCCACGAGATGCGTTTTCCCATATCTCCCCACGCGGTTTTACAACGTGGGAACACATCACGAGACGCGTTTTACCCATTTTCCTACGATCTTTTTATGCATTTTTCCTAGGGTTGGGTGGCGTGCAAGAACGTGCAAAGAAGGGATTTCATTGCTGTAGAGGGTTTTGGTGCAAGTGGCGGGTGCAAAAGAAAAGCAGCAGCGAAGACTTGAGCCGTCGATTTTGAGAAGGAGATTGAGCATCCTTTTGAGGGAGATATTTGAGAGTTAGTTTGAGGGTTTAATTTATGATTATAAACCCATTTGTATTCTCTTTTTCTAATAGTAGATCTCCCCCTTCCTTGCCCTGTGGATGTAGGCAACTTGCCGAACCACGTTAAAATTGATTGTTCGTGTTGTGATTTGTAACAGAGAGTTTAAGTTCTCTTGACAAGTCAGTCCTAGAACTGATGAAAGGAAGCGTGTATATCTCACTTTGTTGAGATATATCACTTTCGATTCTTGTTTCTTTTATGAAATAGAGATTAGTTGAGATCTACTCTCTTGTCGAGCACCAGAGGTGCTGTCAAAATTTCCGCTGCGCACAACAAGTGGTATCAGAGCTCGGGCTACGCTTGGGCTATTTAGAGGAGTAGAGCGCTTTGGAAGTTCGTCTAGGGTTTCGTTTGGTGATAAATGTGAGATCTTTTTTTGGTAAAGACTCTATCTTTCTCAAGTTTGGATCTATTCTTTAATTTGTTCCGTATTGGTTGTTGGTGTGCTGAGGAATATGACTGGGAAAGAAGGTGTTGAGGGTGGTGCTTCTGGTATGAAGACCATTCAAAGTTTGAATATCCACTCTATAAAATAGATGTGGAGAAATTTAACGGCACGAACAACTTTGAACTTTGGCGATGCGAAGTTTTGTATGCGCTGAACGCATAAAATTTGGAAGACACGTTGGAGTTGGATGGCAAGCCAGATGATATTAAAGAGAAGGTTTGGAAGAAGATGAATCGGACGGCGTGTGGTGTTATTAGGTCTTGTATAACATAAGATTTGAAGTATGATGTAATGAATGAGACTTATGTAAAGAAGATTTGTGAGACCCTTGAGAGAAAGTATTTGACCAAGAGTATGAAAAATCGCTAGCATTTGAAGAGGAGACTTTATCGCTTCCAATTGAAGAAGGGAACCTCCATTAGTGATCACATGAAGCACTACACGAAGCTTCTTGCGGATTTGCCGAATGTAGATGTTATGATCGAGAATGAGGACAAAGCATTATTATTATTGAGTTCCTTACCTAATGAGGAATATAAGACATTTGTTCTTACCCTAATTAATGGCAAGGCGTCTCTTTCGTATAGTGAGATCACCGCTGCACTTGTGAACTATCAGCTTCGAAAGAAAGGTAAGGAGGATTCAGTTGAGCTGGTAGCGGAGGCATTGATCGTAAGAGGGAAGAATCCAAACCAAAAAATTGGAAGTCACAGTCTAGAGTAGGGCATCCTACAGTTGGAAATGATTAGTGTGCTTGGTGCAAGGAGACTGGTCATTGGAAGAAAGATTGTCCGAAGCTTGACGAATAGATGAAGAATAAGCAGAAGGGAAGAGGGAAGCAACCATCATCAGAAGCAAACATCATTATATCGGATGGTAATATTTCTAATACTTCTATTTATTCGCTTTCTATCAGTCCTACAAGTAGCTATTCGGAGGAATTCGAGTGGATGTTGGATAGTAGTGTGACCTATCATGTGTGCCCTCAAAAGGAATGGTTCTCTAGTCTTGTGAAGTTGGATAGTAGTGTGGTGTACATGGGAGACAACCGTGCTTGTCAGATCATTAGGATAGGAAGAATTTGCATCAAGATGTTTGACGGGACTATTAGGAAGTTATATGATGTGAGATATGTTCCTTCCTTGAGGAAGAACTTGATCTTAATTGGAGCTTTGGTTGGAGAGGGTCTGAAGGTTTGTGTTGAGGACATGGTTCTCGAGATTGTGGAAAACTCTTTGATTGTGATGAAGGGCGTCAGGAGGAATAACCTGTACTATTTTATTAGAGATATAGTGACAGGTAGAGAGTTGGCGACTTCTGTTGATTCGACTAGACTGCGACATTTGGGGCTTTGTTATTCCAGTATTGATTTGGAGATGGGTGTATCGACCTACAATTTAAAATCTAGTGAACACTTTGGTGTGAGCAAGAAGACTGATGTAAAGTTTGGCACCTCTATTCACCGCATAGAGGGTCTTTCGATGGGATTCACATGGATGTTTGGGGGCCTTCAAAGGAGGCATCATTAGGAGAAAATAGATGTTTGGTTTTCTTTGTTGATGGCTGTTCTAAGCGTGTTTGGGTTGCAACCAAATCCCCTTTGGATAAAATCCTAGTAGTCTCCAACAAATTGAAGAAGTGTGTGATAGACAGAAAGGTGAAGGTACTTCATTCTGATTTTGGTGGTAGGTACAAGATGGACCTGTTTCTGTATTGGAGCCAAGCTCACGACATTTTGCGATACTTCATTGGAAAGAAAATCTTAGGGCAACTAGATAGGGTGGCAAATTTGGAGAACCATACATTGCTGGAGGAGGATCGGTGTTTATTGTCAAGCAATGGTTTACAGAAGAGTTTCTGAACTAAGGCTTCGACATATTTGGATTATCCTATTAAAGAGTTGTCAACTGCTATGATTGGAGGTATAACTCAATTGGATATTTGGTCTGGTAATGTCATATTGGATGAGGCTTTGATGAGGGAGCCTACTGACTCTCAGCAGGTGAAGAGTTTTGGAAAGATCATAGAGGTATCACAACAGGTGAAGAGTGATGCTACTCCATGTTGGGTGAAGATTACTTCACATACTCCACATCATACTGTATCGTTTAAGATTCCAACTGAGATGACACAGTTTGGAGATCATGTTGATTTGGATGCAGATGATGAGTTGGTTGATTCGAGTGCAGTTGGTGGACATAGTTTAGATTTGGATATGGCCGTTGGTTCACCTCAGGTGGAGGTGTTTGATTCGTTACACTTTGAGGCCATTGGAGGTGCTATCAGCCGCAGAGTTGATGATATTGGAGAAGGGTTGAGAACTCTTCTATTGGATTGAGGGCCTTTTGGAGGTCATTTGGGTAAACTACGTGAAAACTTGATTCCTTAGGCAAGAGGATACATAGGTAGTCTTTACGATACAGCCGATTTGGTGAGTTGATACCGACATTTAGAGAGTGTTTGCATTCTCATTTGGGTCTCGACTTGTTGTGGATTGAGTCCGTTATTGTGAATCATTTTACTTCGTACTGGACGCAACAAGTGAGACATTTATTTTGGTTAGTGTCGGCTCAGTTTTGGTAGAAACTTCGTCGAGGTGGAGAATTGTGAACACATAGGGGCCCACCCACGTGCAACGCGTTTTGAACGCGTTTGTTGTCCATGCGGTTTTTTAACCGCTGGTTGTTATCCACGAGATGCGTTTTCCCATATCTCTCCACGCGGTTTTACAATACGGGAACGCATCACGAGACGTGTTTTACGCGTTTTCCCATGATCCCTTTACATGTTTTTTCAAGCCTATAAATACCTAGTTTTTCCTAGGGTTGGGTGGTGTGCAAGAACGTGCAAAGGAGGGACTTCATTGCTGCAGAGGGTTTTGGTGCAAGTGACGACGTGCAAAAGAAAAGCAGCAGCGAAGACTTGAGCCGCCGATTTTGAGAAGGAGATTGAGCATCCTTTTGAGGAAGATATTTGTGAGAGATTTGAGAGTTAGTTTGAGGGTTTAATTTGTGTGATTGTAAACCCATTTGTATTCTCTTTTTCTAATAGTATATCTCCCCCCTCCTTGCCCTGTGGATGTAGGCAACTTGCCGAACCACGTTAAAATTGATTGTTCGTGCTGTGATTTGTAATAGAGAGTTTAGGTTCTCTCGACAAGTCAGTCCTAGAACTGATGAGAGGAAGAGTGTATATCTCATTTTGTTGAGATATATCACTTTCGGTTCTTGTTTCTTTTGTGAAACAGAGATTTAGTTGAGATCTACTCTCTTGTCGAGCACCAGAGGTGCTGCCAAAATTTTCGCTGCGCACAATAAGTGGTATCAGAGCTCGGGCTACGCTTGGGCTATTTGGAGGAGTAGAACGTGCAAAGGAGTGGACCCGAGGTACTACCAAAATTTGGAGGCCATTTGGAGGAGTAAATCCCTGTTTCACAAAGGAAATAAGAACCGAAAGTGATATATCTCAATAAAGTGGGATATACACTCTTCCTCTCATCAGATCTACCTCTTGTCGAGCAACAGAGGTGCTACCGAAATTTTCGCTGCGCACAACACTTACCAATATCCTACAAGGACATAAAACAATCGATGTGAAGTGGGTTTTCAAAACAAAGATTAAAGCGAACGGCGAGGTTGAGCGGCATAAAGCAAGATTAGTGGTGAAAGGCTATGGGCAAATGCCTAGTTATACCAAGAGGTATTTTTTTCCTGTTTCTAGAATTAAAATTGTTAGACTAATAATTTTCCTGGCTGCATAGAAGCATTGAAATATTCATCAGATGGACGTGAAGTCAGCTTTTCTTAATGAGCCACTTGAAGAAGAAGTTTTTGTGAAGCAGCCACCTGGATTTGTGAAGAAAGGGTGCGAACATAAAGTATACAAGTTAAAAAAAGCCTTATATGAGCTGAAGCAGGCGCCACGAGCATGGAACAAAAGAATTGATTCTTTCTTTCAAGAAAGTGGATTTCAGAAATGTCCCTCCGAGCATGCCTTATATGTGAAGATAAACAACTCTGATCTTGGCTTGATATCTTATTTTCTCAGCATTGAAGTAGTTCAAGGAGATGATGAGATTTTCATATGTCAAAGGAGGTATTGTGCAGAGTTGTTGAAGATGTTTCAAATGTTTGATTGCAATCATGTGGAGGTTGGTGCTAAATTATCTCAAGAATGTGATGGTGCACAAGTTGATCCTACTTATTTCAAGCAAATTGTTGGGAGTTCGAGATATCTCACATGTACGAGGCCAGATATAGCCTATGGAATTGGTCTAATCAGTAAATATTTGCAGGCCCCTCGCCAATCTCATCTACAAGTTGCAAAGAGAATTATATGGTATCTAAAGGGGACTTATGATCATGGTTTGTTTTATTCTTCATCTAACAATTATGATATTGTAGGCTATTCTGATAGTGATTGGATTGGAGATCATGATGATTGTAAAAGCACTTCTAGCTATGTCTTTAATTTTGGCACCACCGCATTTTTATGGTCGTCGAAGAAGCAATCTATTGTTGCACTCTCAACTTGTGAAGCGGAGTATGTAGAAGCTGCGTCGAGTGCTTGTCAAGTAATTTGGTTGCACAATGTGCTAAGTCAGATTCATATTCAAGTTCAAGGTCCTACAAAGATTTATGTTCACAACAAGTCCGCAATTGATTTGACAAAGAATCCAGTCCCTCATGGAAGGAGCAAACATATTCATAGTCATTATCATTTTTTACGAGACAATATTGAGAAGAACGAGATCGTGTTGATTTATCGCAAGTCTGAAGATTAAGTTGCCGACATCCTCACGAAACCTTTGAAGTTTGAAGCGTTTGTCAAGTTGAAGCACATGATGGGAATGAAGACCTTACGGAATTAGGATTAAGGGGGATGTTGAAGTTAGACCTAATTCTAAAAGGATTTGAGTTAGTTATCTCTAGGAATTATAGTCATACTAGAATTCTTTTATGAAACACTTTGGAAAGCCTTTAAATAGACATTCATGCATCCTTCTCCCTAAGAGAAAAAGAAAAAAAAAAGAGGGGAAAAAGACAGTGGCCGAGTACTATAGCTACAGTAACCAAAAATTAAAAACAACTTTTTAATTTGCTTCTCCCATTAAATCTCTCCTCGTATATATTATGTTTCTATTTGATTTGTCGTTGATTGTTCCAACAGGACGTATCATCCTAAAAGTCTATTGCAGCAATATTGGTGGATATAGAATGATGCTAAGCCTATGTAGCTATAAGTGCATGTATTTGTTTGCAAGTGTATTTATCTATAATTTTAGTTTAAGTTTTGGGCTTTGGTTATTGGTGTTGCTGCTGTGCTAATTTTATATTCCTGTAAATTTGGTAAGGTAATGTTGTGTGTGAGGTATAATTTAACTGTGTTGGTTAGGTTAGCTAAAGCATGAAATTCATTGGTTGTAGAGGTTTTCGTCCTTACCATTTATCCAACTTTGATGATTTAATCAACCCTTCAATTGTCGGTAGAGGTTTGGATGGTTCGGATAATGGTTCTGTTTATGTTTTAGGTGGCACATAACTGTCCCTCCAGAAACACACACACCTAGGCATGTGAAACTTTATACAATCAAAATTTGAAATTAGTCCCTTATATATGCTAAATTTAGAATTACTCCTTCAAATCATGAAATTTGCTTTTAGATCCCTCAATTCTTAAGTTTTTTAAATTAATCCCTCAAATCATTGAAATTGCTATTAAATCCACCACATTTTAAGCTATTTTAAAATTAGTCCTCAAATCAAGTGAGAATAGCAAATAGAGAGAAACTAGTCACTCAAAATCATTGAAATTGCTATTTGATCCCCATATCCCATAAGTTGTTTCAAATTAATCACTTTGATTCGTACTTTTAGTCTTGATTGGAGGGACTAATTTTAAAATCACTTAATATTTGAAGGGGTTGGGCGTGGGGGTTGGGTGGGGGGGGGGGGGGGGTGGACGGGTTAATAGCAATTTCAATGCTTTAAGGGATAATTTAATAATATCTTAATAATCAAGGGATCTAATATCATTTTTTATTATATAAGGGACTAATTTCAAAATATGAAAGATGTAAGGGACTAACATTGAAAACCCCTTAATGAAAATACTCAAAGCTTTTATTTGAAAATGCTCTAACTTATTTTAGAATAAAAAACAAGTGTGCCTATGTATAACGCACGTATACTATACTAGTCAAATTAAAAAGCTCGAGGGGTAATCAAAACAATAAATTCATTGATTGCAATGATAAAGAAATTAACCGTTTTCATTCAATTCTTCATTATTCTTTCATTCTGATTACAACAGTGCTTTTATAGAGCAATTACAAATTCTCTCAAAATCAATCAGATTCAAATCACTCAGATACTAAAAACTGATTAACTACTAAACTTGACCCAAAATTCAAAATTTAAAAATTAAAATCCTACAAAAATAGAAAAATCCCTCAAATTTCTCACAATTAAAACTAAATTAAGATTTGATCAAACTTGCCAAATCTTTTGTATTCAAAACTAAAATAAAAGAAAGTTAAATAACAAATATGGAAATTACCATTATTGTCCTCATAATTCTCCCCGGGTGAGAGAAAACTCGACTCCGTCGAGTTAGTTGCAGAAATTTATCATCTTCAATATACTATATCTGCATCTTAATCTACCGTTAGTTACTTTCCTGTATCTCAAATCATTAGCTAGATTGCATCATAAATTTACCATCTAAATATTATAAAAATTCACTGCTACATGGGTGAATATATAGAAGTGAGGTATAGTGAAAGAACTCTCAGAAACAATAGGCTAGGGTCAGGCTTATATCAGTGGACTGTTAATAAACATTGTGAACTGCTTAATTAATCAATATTGAGAATAGAACTATGACCAAATCGATAATATAAATGTTCCCATTAATTATTTCAAGAGTTGGAAAAGTTCATAAATATCATGTCAAATCTCAAACAGCTATAAAAGAAACTGTATTGGACAAGTCCAAACCATCTTAAACATTAACAGTTTTAAATTATGTTCTGACTCCATATCATACATTTTAGTTAACGAGGTAGTTATTCAAATTAGATCACTGATTCTCTAATATATGATCAATGCAAATCAAAATAAAATGATGCAAATCAACTCAAATGACTATGTATGACATGCAAACTTGAACAATGCGATCAATGGCAGATGTAAACTCAACGAAGTGTCTAACATGCATAACGTCCTCTATTAAATGGAATAATTAGGCGTTCATTCGTTTATATGCATAACAAATTTCTTGTTCTAACAGTGATAGTGAGGAACATGCAAACAAATACATGAAAGAAGAGTGTTTTTGTGCGCTTAAGATAAGAGAGAAAGAAATACTCTGCAAGGTATGCGGTTCATCTAAAATGTCAAGCTTAGGTCGAATATCAATGAAAACACTTGTGCTCAAACTTGTATCCCTAATCACTATATATTCCCAAAATGGATCAGTGTATGTGTGAGTGACTATCGGGACAATGCATGGTGGTTTGATATCTAATATGAGAGTTATTTCACTATGCTCAGTTTGGGATTTAACTTCCATACAGATATCTGAGTGAATGTGTTGGGTGTCATGTATAGATTCATGTTTGTCCGGGAGGACTTCGTGGGAAACATCAATAACATTTTCAACCACTGGAGTGAGTTCAAGAGGAGTTGGAGTTTCAATTTTAGGAACAACTTCAGAGACACAGTGAACTCCGCGATCAAATGAGTAGTTTTGGGAATAATCGGAGCATCGTTATTACATAAAACTTCAGTCAATTCCATAATTGCAAGGGCAGTTTCAGAAGAAACGGAACTGTATGGTTTTTCAATTTTACTTTTCCGGATTTTCTTGTTAGAGTTAGATTCTGTCAAATCTACGGTTTGGTTAACAGTTTTCTCAAGAATAGAATTTGATGTCATTATTAATTTTTACTGGAGTGACGTATTTCCTTTTTCGCTCGTCGGCCATTTCTCGCCAAGTTAAAATTGGTAACTCACCTCTAATATACCTTAACATTTTGAGGTGAGACCAATATTGGTAGGCTAGTCCGGTAAGCTTTATTGCTGCAAACTTGACTTTCCACGGTTCCGTCAAGGCGTACCAATCGAAGTAGCGATTCATATTCTTCAGCCAGTCCAAGAAAGCTTGTGGGTCAAGCTTACCATCAAAAGTTGATGGATCAGGCATAGGTTGAGGTGGGGGTAGATGAACGATGTGCCCATGACCTTGACCTTACGGAGGCGGAGTTGCAACACACGCTTCTTCTAGCCTAGCAAGCCTCTCGTTGGTTACGTTTTAGATGTCTGTCAGGACCTCACGGGTAGCTCTACACTCCTGGACTATGGCACCTATTTGTCCTGCTAGCTCATCGAATCTCTTAAGGAGTATGGGATCTGTACTGCCTGACATGCTGGACTCACTAGACGATTCATTAGACTCCTAATTGATAGGGTAGACCTGTGCGAGTGGGTGTGCACTAACTAAATGAGATGAATGATATGCACTAACAACAAAATGAGATAAATGATAATAATAATAATTTTTTATCAAATAAAAGACTTAATTAAACTAATCTAAAAATTTCCTAACTTAGAACCACGCTCTGATACCAAAAATGATGTGACACAGGACATGAGGTCTATCAGAATCAACGATTTAAATCGAATAATGCATCGTTTCACCAAATTTCATGATCTTTGGCAGAAAATTAAATTTAAAACAACTAATGTGACATATGGATTTAACAAAATTTGCATCAATAGTTATGATTAATTCCAATCTCGGTCAATTAACCTGCAATATTCATTATCATACTCAAGTTCTACAATCAATATCAAATTTAAACAGTCAAATGCTCAATTACTCTCAACTCACAAATATAATCTAAGCAGTGAATATATGATAATCCCTAAACAAATTTAAACCACAGAAAACATCAATGCATATGAAATTAAGCAAATTGCACTAAATTAAAGATACATCAGTGCATATGAAATAAAAAAACAGAGTGAACATAAATCTCAGTATGTGCTATCAGCTTCCAATTTTATGTACTTGTAAATTCTACGGGCTACTCTGTAATAGATGCAAAATCACAAATACAGTCTTTCTAAAATCTCCGAACAGTTGATCTCAAATCCCTTGCTAAGTAATTACACTACTAACCAAAGACTTCAACACCTTCCGAAATTGTGATAAGTGACCGTTTTATGACGAATGAAGTATGATTCTGTATGTTTGTATCTTGTAGTATAAAAGCAATATGAGGTGCACACTAGCTATAATTAGCATAACATTTCATAATCTTGAAACTGACTCCATGTCCTATATCTAGGCTGGGACAGAGGGCTTCTTGGTATGTGCCTAGGTGAAAAGAGAAGATTAAAGATTCCTGCAGATCTTGGTTATGGGAAACGTGGAGCTCCTCCTAAAATTCCTGGTAAAGAGATTGAACTCCTACAAAATGCTTGGCTTAAAGTTCAGTATTTGATATCGGTTTAGGTTATCTTTTGCGGGATTAAAAGATAACATGCATCACCTAGTAAATCTTGAGTGATCATCTAATAATATCTATAAGGTAATGGACAGGTGGAGCGACGCTAATCTTTGATGCCGAGCTTGTATCTATCAATGGCAAAACTGTGGATGAGCAGTGAACAATCAAAAGGAAGATGATGGCAAAACTCTTGTTCAGTGCTTTCAGCGGTTGACTTTGTTGAGTTCTGTCAATTGTTAACATTTACATTTGTAGGTTTTGATTGTTTGTCAGAGCTATGAAATAAGGAGGTGGTGGTTTAACTTTGTAAATGTTTTGGGAGAATTGGGCCTCTTTGGTTCCATGGGAACATAAATTCTTTAACATTTTTTTTTAAATTTGTTCTGAAATATATATCTTTCATGTTGTGATTTCTAACAATTTTGTGGTAATAATGCTTTTAGAAGTTGCTTAATATGTACAATATAAAGGAATTTTTGTTTTAGTTCTTTTTTTTCCAACTGCACTTGTGCAAGGAATTAGTCTCTACAAAAAAGATCAAATTGACTGTTTTTGGACATACTAACTCATCTTCTGTAATCGTTAATATAAAAAACATACAGTTAACAAAGGAACAACTAATAAAGTTGTACATATGGTTTCATAAGCAACAGCTTTCTACTCATACTGAATCAAAACATATTGACAAAATACCATCCCCTTATTCAGCTCATGAAGCTGGTTTTCTAGGAAAAGAAATTATATATTAAAAACCTTGAAATTAGTCCTTGATATTTTGCAGTAGAATGCAATAATCTTCTATATAACCCCAAAACAACTTATTAAATTTCAGACGCGCACGCGCGCGAATACACACACACACACACACATATATATATATATATATAT
>BQKN01063786.1:159548-174200 GCA_022839385.1 Asparagus kiusianus | reverse complement strand
CCCCCCCTCTAGGGTCCAACACCATGTTGATGCAAGAAGCTCCTCTAATTCTCAAATATATCCCAACCCTAAAAGAGTTACTTGTGTGTGACTAGGTGGGTGGCTGTGCATGCTAGTGGGATGATACTAGGAAGGCTCGTTTTAAGTTTTTTCTTAGAGTTTTTAAGGTTTTTTATATGAAAACTTGTTGTGCGCAGCGGAATTTTTAGCAGCACTTCGACAGCACAACAAGAGAGTCAGATCGCAATAAGAATTCATGTCTCACTATGAAAACAAGAATCTGAAGCGAATATCTCAACAAAGTGAGACATCGGTTCTTCCTCTCATCAGTTCTAGGACTAACCTGTCGAGGGATCCTAAAAACCTATTACAAATCACACAAAAGCGATACAATAATTTTACGTGGTTCGGCAAATTGCCTACGTCCACGGGGCAAGGAGGGGGAGATCTACTATTAGAGGGAGAGAAAACAACTAGGGTTTACAATCATTCAATCTAAACCCTCACACAAACTCTCAAATCCCTCACACAAATATCTCTCAAAGGGGATGCACAAACTCTAAACAAAAGGCTGCGTTTTTCTCCAGAACAGCCGCAAACTCCTTGCACGAAGGCCACCAAAGATCCCCTATACTTCTCCTCTTTTGCTTGCTCTGCCAAAAAGAACACCCGCAGCCACAAAAAAACAAATCTCTTGCACGTGCTTCTCTACCGCAGCTGCAAAAGAGAAAAAAAACAAATCTCCTGCTTTCGCACTTGCTAAAAAACCTAAGAAAAAAATAAAGTGCTATTTATAGGCTACAAAATAATCGGGTTCGTGGGCCTTGCTTCTCTTCACGTGGAAAAGCGTCACATGGTGAGTCCCCACCACGTTCCTTCCGCGTTCACAATTCTCCACCTCGGTGAAGTTTTCCCAAAACTGAGCCGACACTAAAGCATCCAATCCACAACAAGTCGGGAACCCAAACGAGAGTCCAAACAATCTCACCCCCATCAACTAATCCAAACCGGCTGCATCTGAAAGACTGCCTACGTATCCTCTTGTCCAAGGAATCAAGCCGAACGTAGTTCACCCAAATGGCCGCCAACGGCCTCAACAATCACGAATGTGCAACAAGCTTCTACAATGATCAAACTTGTTGCTCGGAACCACCTTAGTGAGCATATCCGCCGGATTATCCTTTGTGTGGATCTTTACTATCTCCACATCTCCATATTTAAGAACATCCCGAACGAAATGATAACGAACGTCAATATGTTTTTTTCGTGCATGAAAAACCTGATTCTTCGACAAATAGATAGCACTCATACTATCATAATGAATAGTAACGGACCTCTACGATATACAAAGTTCCTCCAAAAGTCCTCGAAGCCAAATAGCCTCCTTCACAGCCTCCGTAACTGCCATATACTCTGCCTCCATCGTAGACAAAGCCACCGTCAACTGTAAGGTGCATCTCCAACACACCGGCGCACGGGTCAAAGTGAACACATACCCCGTAGTAGACCGACGCTTATCCAAATCCCCGGCATAATCCGAATCAACATAACCAATACATAGCTGCTCACCTATAGTGTCCCGCTCATAAACTAAACCAACATTGAGCGTACCTCGAATGTATCTCAAAATCCATCTCACGGCGTCCCAATGACCCACTCCTAGATCGTGCATGTATCTCAAAACCATGCTCACCGCCTGTGACAAATCTGGCCTCGTACATACCATCGCGTACATCAAGCTCCCAACCGCGCTCGCATATGGAGTCTTCGACATCAACTCTCAATCTTCAACCGACTTTGGTGAAAGACCAGCTGAAAGCTTCAAATGGGCTCCCAAAGATACACCAACTGGCTTCGTATCCATGCTAACATGGAATCGCTGTAGAACCTTCTTCAAATACACCAACTGGCTTCGTATCCATGCTAACATGGAATCACTGTAGAACCAATCACATCATATTTCAGTTCCTGTTCAAAACAGGACCTGATCACCCCACACGCGTTCCTATTCATCTTCTCTCATATCATCTTTTCATATTTAGGTGGCCTCTCGTGGACCATGATGGTCTCTTTCAGATTCTGAGCATTGAGCGCATCTTGTACGTCGCTCATCCACAAACCAAAGTTGATTATGCCGTCATACTTCACCACACTAATCTTAGTGTTCTGAAAACCAACTTGTATTGTACTCGCCATCGATTTACTGCTTTCACATTCTTCTCCCATTGCGAACTAACTCCAAATTATAGAGAAAGAACAAATTTGATAGAAATTAGGAACCACCCAACTGAACCCTAGATCGGATTCCAAATAGATCTCCTATCCACATGAGAAAAGCGAAATCTCCAACGGTAACTCCTAATTGTAGGCAATAAAAATTACCTTTAATCCTTATCAGAGAAGTTCAGAACAAAACTGCTAAAACCTCGCCCGAAATAGCAAAAAGGGGAAAAACACTGATAAAAAGGGGAAAACGTAGATATCTCCCAAACCGTAAAGAATTTGGCGAAACAGAGGAAGCGAACCGAAGCCTTCGGCTCGGTTCGGATGACTCCGTCTCCTCGAGATAGGCGATTTTCATATATAATTCGTCCAATTCCGACTTTCGGTTTGAAAGTTACGGCCTATTCTTCAATCCATGCTCAGGAGCTCGCCTGCAGCTCGAATTTTGCCTGCACGATCAAATCCGCCTGCAGACCCAAGTCTGCCTGCAGTCCCCAGCTTCGCCTGCAGTCCCAAATTCGCCTGCAGACCCAAGTTTGCCTGCAGTCCCAAATCCGCCTGCAGACCCAAGTCTGCTTGCAGTCCCCAGCTTCACCTGCAGTCCTAAATCCGCCTGCAGTCCCCAGCTTCGCCTGCACCTGCAAATCCACCTGCAGACCCAGCTCGCCTGTAAGCTCGCCTGCAGACCCAAGTCTGCCTGCAGTCCTAAGCTCGCCTGCAGACCCAAGCTGCAGACTCGCCAGCTCACTGTCAACTGCCCACTTGGAGTACGGGAACAGTTACATAAGTGGTCAAATCTCACAAATCAAGGCAGAAAGCCTGGCGCTCCTCACCTAGCAAGAATAGGGCGGCTGACAGGACCCCCTAAGTGGTCACACCTCACAGCTAGGGCGGCTGACAGGACCCCCTAAGTGGTCACACCCCACAGCTAGGACGGCTGACAGGACCCCTAAGTGGTCACATCCCACAGCTAGGGTGGCTGGCTCCATCACCCCTACTAGTGGTCAAATCCCACAAATCAAGGGATGTCACATGCCATCCCTTGCCTATTAAAACCCATCTTCAGCCAGCATGAAAAGGGGATTGACTATTGCATATTCTGCTGGCTA
Source organism: Asparagus kiusianus (assembly GCA_022839385.1). Lineage (NCBI taxonomy): Eukaryota > Viridiplantae > Streptophyta > Magnoliopsida > Asparagales > Asparagaceae > Asparagus > Asparagus kiusianus. The sequence continues at coordinate 170,868 of BQKN01063786.1, read as the reverse complement.
ATCTCCAAAAGGTTGAACCTGGACCTTTGCCAAAGGCTCCCTCATTTGAAGAGACTCGTCGGAACTCTCCGACTTGAGGCTCTCGGGTAGACTCGAACCCACTTACATCGGACCTTCTACTGCGTACTGAAGCTCCAGCAGCAACTTCGATCGGATCATCCAAGGAAAGCAGACTCGGCACGAGCACCGAGCGAGGCGTCCTATCGCTACCGAAGACCCCACGTTAAACAAGGAGGGCATTCCCTCCGCTTCTGTTGTAAACGTTTGATTATTAGTTTGTAATAATCTATTCTTATAAATACAAACGAAGTTCCCTTGTTTTCGGGAGATCAAAATTGACACCTACACTAATGCTATCTCCACCGAAGCCTAAAACTCCAAGAACCAAGCTTCACACAAGAATCTTCCTCCCCCAAACTCCAAAATACCCTAGATCTAAAATTTGGGCTCTGATAACACTTGTTGCGCGCAGCGAAAATTTCGACAGCACTTCAACAGCACAACAAGAAAGTCAGATCGCAATAAGAATTTCTATCTCACCAAGAAAACAAGAATCTGAAGCGAATATCTCAACAAAGTGAGATATCGGCTCTTCCTCTCATCAGTTCTAGGACTGACCTGTCGATGGATCCTAAAAAGCTATTACAAATCACACAAAAGCAATACAACTAATTTTACGTGGTTCGACAAATTACCTACGTCCACGAGGCAAGGAGGGGGGAGATCTACTATTAGAGGGAGAGAAAACAACTAGGGTTTACAATCACTCAATCTAAACCCTCACACAAACTCTCAAATCCCCCACACAAATATCTCTCAAAGGGGATGCACAAACTCTAAACAAAAGGCTGCATTTTTCTCCAGAACAGCCGCAAACTCCCTGCACGAAGGCACCAAAGCTCCCCTGTACTTCTCCTCTTTTGCTTGCTCTGCCATAAAGAACACCCGCAGCCACAAAAAAACAAATCTCCTACACTTGGTTCTTTACCGTAGCCGCAAAAGAGAAAAAAAAAACAAATCTCCTGCTTTCGCACTTGCTCAAAAACCTAAGAAAAAAATAAAGTGCTATTTATAGGCTTCAAAATAATTGGGTTCATGGGCTTTGCTTCTCTTCACGCGGAAAAGCGTCACATGGTAGGTGCCGCCCACGTTCCTTCCGCGTTCACAAAACTATCTTAACTTCTGCTTAAATTACAATTTACCATCTTCATTTATTTATGTTTAAAATAGAGAAGAGGAAGAGGAAAGGAGGAGGAAAATTGGCAAGGTTGGTGGCAAGGGAGAAGTAAAGGAGGTCGGCGGTGAGAGTTTAGAGAGAGAAGGCAAAGGAGGGGGAGGAGGAGAAGAAGGAGGTGAGGAAGATGAGAACGGAGGAGGAGGAGAGAAGGGAAGGGAGGTGGAGGGGTAGGAGAGGAGGGTTAAGGTTTGGAGAAACCCTAAAAATTAATAGAGGAGGTGGTGGAGGAGGATGTGGAGGGGAAGAGGAGGGGAAAGGGAGGAGGCGGAGTGGCCATTGATAGAGGGGGATGAGAGGAGAAAAGAATATAAGGTTTGGAGAAACCATAGAGTTATAGGAGATGACGGAGGAGGTGGAAGAAGAAAAGATTAACAGAAGAGGAAAGGGATGAGGTGCAAGAGGACAGGGAGAGGAAAAGGGGAGGCAGTGGGTGGTGGAGAGAGGAGGGAAGGAAGAAGGTGGAGAGAGGAGAGGGTAAAGTTTGTATTTTTTTAAAAGTTGAATAATAGTAAAGGTGTGACATTTTTTTTTGAACTGAAAAATAGGGTGAGATACCCTATTCATATATATATATTTGAAAGCAACAGAAATTACAAAAGGATAGAAAGGGAAGACTCACAGAAGGCCTAAGCGAGGTACTAAGTAGAGAGGAGGAAGGTAGGGAGCGGACCTTGTCGTCACCTACCCGACTCTTCTTTACTTAGAACCTAGAAACAAGACCCATAGAAAGAAACAAAACAAAAAGACTGAGAAAACAAACCACTAAGTAGCACATACACATTCGACAGACCAGAAACAGTAAACAGGAAACTTCAACTGGGTTACTGACAAAAGGGGAACTACACCCGCAAAAGAAGATGGGAAAAAGAAAACTGCATCATAATCCTGTATACCAACCATCCAGGGGAATGTTTGCTGGTACTCAAGAAGATGTCACAACCAGGGGAGTGTCAGCTGGCACTCGAGAAGTTGTCACCGTGGATTCCTTCAGCGTTGGACTTCGCAAGGTCCTGCAGTTTTAGGTTTGTGGCAGCCCTCCGAGTCCGAGTCGCCACCCTTTCAACTTCTGATCCTGACCAAAACAAAATAAATCTAGCAATATCAGCAGCTATGAGAGAGGGATTAGGAATTACATCTTTGAAAATAAGCTGGTTTCTACAATGCCACATTCTCCAACAGAAACTGAGCAACATATAATTCCAAATAGATTTGATATCCGAGCAAGTGTATGGGTCAGTATGCAGGGATATTAGACCCTCCATGGAGCGAGGCCACCTGGTGACTGGAGCAAGAGGGAGGAGGGAGGACCATACTGCTTGAGCAAAAGTGCAAGAAATGAATAAGTGATCTTGCGTTTCAACATCCTGCATACAGAAAGGGCAGCGAGGGTCTCCCATCCATCCCTTATGGATCAGGTTTGCTCTTGTGTTGAGTTTGTTCTTGGATATAAGCCAAAATAAGACCTTAACTTACTGGGGAATGATGGACTTCCAGATGAAATTATGGTAAGGAGATACTATCCCCCCGTGAGTGATGATGGAGTAGAAAGATTTAACAGTGAAGACACCCGAAGGGTGATACGGCCACATTAGATTGTCATGGGAAGAAGAGGTGATAGCCTGGACGGGATCAAGATGGGCATATAACTGGATGATGTCGCTCTTTTCTACTGCTGAAATACCCCTTCTGAGGATGGGGTGCCATTTCCAACCAGAGGTGCACTGATAGCCTTGAGATCTTACTGAACAGGTTGTAGAAAAAGTCAGGTTACATGCTGAAGGGAAAAGACTGGAGAGAGAGTTTGAATTGGTCCACTTATCTTTCCAAAATCTGCATGTCTTGCCGTCTCCCACTTGCCATCTTACCAAGTGATAAGAGAACTTCTGTCGAAGGCTTTCCATAGCCACTTGGAGAGGAGAGCAATATTGAAAGCGGCTATGTCAATGACCCCCAGGCCTCCTTCATGTTTGGGCTTACATACTGTGGACCAGTTAACCAAACATATGGATTTGGATAGAAGGGCACTACCATTCCAGAGAAAATTTCTCCTGATTTTGTCTATCTCTTGAATGACCCATGTGGGCAATTTAAAACAAGACATGTAGTAGAGGGGAATAGAGGATAGAACAGAGTTGAGGAGAGTAAGTCTGCACCCTATGGAGAGGAGCTTGTGCTTCCATAAAGATAATTTCCTCTTGAGTGAGTCCAACAGAGGTTGCCATTCTCTTCTACTCAGGGTACCCCTCTTAAGAGGAAGACCAAGGTAGGAGAATGGAAGAGAGCCCACAGAACAGTTAAAAGAAGCAGCAAGAGAGGCACTTTTATGGGGAAATCTGCCAAGATAGAACAAATTAGTCTTCTGGGGATTAACGTGAAGGCCAGACAGCTTAGCAAATAGAAACAGGATTGTTTTAAGAGAGGTCATATCTGAAAAGTTGGCCCTGCTGAAGATAATAGTGTCATCGGCGAACTGAAGGGCTCTGATAGAGTTAAGCTCCCCCTTCAGGTTCAGATCAGTAAGATCTCCCGAAGCAGCACTACACGTTAGCATCTTATTTAAAACATCCACAACAAGTAAGAAAAGCATGGGAGACAAAGGATCGCCTTGCTTGAGACCCCTGAAACATCAAAAAAAACTGGTGGGAGAACCATTAACCAGAATAGCTGATTTAGAGTAAAGGTGTGACATTGAGAACATGTAAACAAACTAATGTTGTTTACATAAAAAAAACAAATAAAATGGTATGTTATAATTTGAGCAAAAGGCAAAATAATTTTCACATAAAAACCCATTTTTAGATGAACTCACGTACTAACTAGTTGGCCTTTTGCGTGAATTTAACTTGAATGTTTTTTAGTAGGTTGAAAATTTTTGGTTACGCCATTAGCAGAATTTTGGGGTTCTTTTAGCACGCTCAAAAAATTAAGGAGGTTAAGTAACATATTTACTTTTCATAGCACTCATTCTAAGTAAGCCAAACGATAGCAGTTATGTGAAATTTGCCCTTGTATTTTTCTGGCCTTCATTTGAAGATTTTCAGTTGATAAAATATTTTAAATATATATCTTTATTTTCTTGCTTTTACTTTCTTTTGCTTTTCTTTCCCCTGAGCAGAAACTTATTTTGCAATTTAGAAGGATAAATAATTGAATTTAGGACAAACATATGATCTTTTCAAGTGGGCTCTCCTCAAGAATTAAAACTGAACTTCAATTTAGGGCCCATCACCGTCCTTAATAAGGCCTCTCAGCTAAAACAAAAAATTGCTGGCTTAGAAATAAGAAAAAAAAGGAGTACAGTTGGAGATGCGGGGTATCGATCCCCGTACCTCTCGCATGCTAAGCGAGCGCTCTACCATCTGAGCTACATCCCCTTTGCTCTCTCGTGCTCAAACGATACTACATGACATCATCGTATCATGTAGATTTCATGTACATCCTTTTGACCGGCAGAAGCAGAACAGTAGCACCACAAACTGAATTGAGACACTTAGGACCAAGCTGAGACCCATATCATAAAAAGTTTTCAATAGGTTCTCATCAAGAAACTATCAGGTCTCAGAGGAAGTTTTCTACATATATACCAAGGTACTGAACACAGATCAAACATTGGTTGATCGAACTGGAAGTATTATTTCAATCAATAAGAATCATAAGATATAATTTCAAGAGATATTTCCTAGTTAAAGGTCCTTTACTTATTATTATGCTTATAATTTGTTCAGGAAGCACGTCCTGAATAACAAAAATAAGACAAAACCAAAATAGTCGAGATTTGAAATAGGTCATGAATATTTAGTTTTCCAAGTCTCTTAAAGGCTACTGACCTCCGTTGCAGCGACTTATCTTTGGCTTCTTACGATGGCGAGTTCTCATCTAACTTCAACCTCCTTACAATACAAATGCTCTCATCGTCGCTCACCGCATCACTGATGACTTCTTTCTGCAAGTTGGTATAGTTTGGAGAAACCCGATTCTTTTTCGATGGGCTAAGCGGATTCTACGCTACCTCAAAGGTACAGCTAGCCACCGGCTATATTATTCTTCTTCTAATCACTTTGATCTTGTAGAATATTCCGACAGTGATTGGGGTGGAGATCAAGATGATCGAAGGACCCCTACCGGCTTCACATTTTCCACGGGAGAAACTGCATTCACTTGGTTTTCCAAAAAGCAACCGATCGTGACGTTGTCGACATGCGAAGCAGAGAGTTTGTAGCTGCATCTTCCACAATTGGTCATGCAATATGGCTAAAGAATATTCTCCAGGAGCTTCAAAATTTTCAAGGGGAGACGATCAAAATCTACATCAACAACAAGTCCACCATTGCCTTAGCAAAGAATCCTGTGCATCATGAAAATTCAAAGCACATCGATACTCAGTTTCATTTTATCCGAGAGCATGTGGGGCTTCAAGACGTTGAGTTAGAACATGTCAGGTCTCAACACAACATTGCCGACATCTTTTCTAAGCCTTGGAAAGTTGAATTATTCTATTCTTTCTACAAATTAAAAGAGGCACTTGGAATTATTGATTTCAAGGAGATCAAGTTTAATGGGGAGAATGTTGGGAGTTTAAACTTGACCACTAGTATTCCTCATTGATGCTAGCTAGTGGTTACGAATATGAAAAATCATGAGTTACAAAGAGTTAATTTGCATTATTATTAGTACAAGTTATGGTGTCTTTATGGGGTGAATTATGTGTCTATGTCATGAATTTAGGAGTTACATATGTTAAAAGTTTTTTTTTTTTGGTCAAAGAAAGAATTTATTCATTTACCAAATGAAGAGATTTATGTACATCAAAGTACTCATGACATGAGAAAGCTATAAAGCTTCTGTGAGGATACTCAAGGAAATTTAACTAAACTACCAAAAAAACAAGAGCAGCACCCCCTATAGGGATAAACTCCACTCTCTAAACTCTGCCGATAGGGAGTTGTTATTGAGGATGATAGTCAAAACCTCAATTTTGATGCTTCTGATTAGATGAGCAGCACTATGATTTTCCTGCTTCAAGATTCTACCATTTTATTAAAGCTAGTTTTATATTGAGTTTAGATATGATTTCACTCATTGTTTACACACACCCACTTGAACTTATCGTATTTACATTCATAATATGATTTGGGTTGTGGGATAGTAACATTGAGTTGTGCTTAATTGAGTTCTCATCCATTGTAGAGAACAACTTTTGTTATATTATGAGATTGTAAGGTTTTCGGTGAGCTAGAAAACCGAGTGTGTTGTTGTAAAGTTTTCGGTGAGCTAGAAAACCGAGTGAGAGTGTGAGGTGTGAACGTTGATCGGTGAGCATTGAAAACCGACATTGTGAGATGAAAATATTGTTCGGGTAAGCGTAGAAAACTCTGTTGTGATAGTGGATTTTTCCCCGGGAGTGGGGAGCAGAGACGTAAGACGGAAGGTCAGAACTCCGTGATCATTTAATTGTGTTTGAGTGTGCTTTGGTGTTTATTCTTATTTGTGCTCATTGCTCATATCACCATTGTCTCATTATTTAGTTTGCCCACTATCTAGTTTCAAATTGTTTACCCTTGTATTAGTTTCATATCCTTGCATATATATCTCATAGTATATCTCATTGCTAGGATATATTCCTTTGTTCATATTACATATTCTTGCTCATAATTAGTTGTATATCTATCTTGCAAGAATATATTTATAAATAAGTTTTATTTAGCATATAATCGGATTAGATTAGCATAAAACCCTAATCATCCCTCTAGGGTCTAACATGATCCACTCTATGACATCATACATTACACCTTCTCCAGCAAGGTACGGTTCAATCTCTCAGCCATCCTGTTTTATTACGATATCCCTCGAACTGTGAAGTGTCATCTAATGTCGTGATCTCGGCAAAACTACAGAAATGGATCACTCTTATACTCTCCACCATTATCTAAACAAAGTGTCTTCACCTTTTTACCTGTCTGCAGTTTCACTTTCTTCTTCCACTCTAAAAAAATATCCAGGACCTCATGTTTATCCTTCATGGTTTATATCCAATTTCTCCTGGAATAGTCATCAATGAAAGTGACAAAATAGTTGGCCCCACTAAGTGATGTGTGCTTGGAAGGCCCTCAAACATCCGTGTGAATATAATCCAATATACCTTAGATGTTATGAATTGTGATGCCGAACTTCACTTTATTCTTCTTCCTAAGTACACAATGCTCACACAGCTCCATCTTGCAGGTCTTTGCACCTTTTAGTAGTTTCAGTTTAGCCAATGTCTGTAGGGACTTATCACCAGTGTGTCCTAATCTTATGTGCCATAAGCTGGTAGTATCCTTCTCTGTAGTGATAGAAGCTGCTAGACCCCTTATAATTGTTTTGCCTTTCAAGTAGTATATGTTGTTTTCCCTGATGCCTCACATCACTACCATAGATCCTTTTGTGGCCTTCAAAGTGGAATTCTCTAAGATCACACGATAGTCTGCTGCCTCCAAAGTCCCAAGAGAAATGATGTTCTTTGTCAACTGCGGAACGAACCTCATTTTCTTCAGCTCCTTATTCACCCCGTCATACATCCTGAACCGAACTGTACCAATACCACCAATAAGGTATACATGATAATTACCCATAAGCACGGCATCCCTTCTTTCTAACTCCTCAAAGCTGGAGAATTAATCTCTCCTAGGAAAAATGTGATATGTAGCTTCCGAATCTAACATCCACTCCGTAAAGTCGGCATAGAAAACTGACGGTAGTGCATGATCGACATGAGTAGCCCGAAGAATCCAAATCTAAATTGTCACCAACAGCTTTGGCAACATTCATCTCTGAAGCTTGAACGACTTTTTCCTTATTCTTCCTGGCTTTATCCTTCAACTTTGGGCATACGTTCTTCTAATGTCCCTCTTATTTACAAAAAACACATTAATTTCTACCAACACTCTTATGACCACCTCTATTCTTTGACTTTGAGCGGTTGAATTGGCAACGGTTTAGACTACAACCTCGAACTACTAATACATCTCTCCCTCTATAGCTTCCCTCCATCTGATCGAATCAGAGCTAGACTCCGCCTTCCTATATGTAGAAGGAACCAAAACATTAATGACCTTCACTAATAAACCATATGCAACCAACACATCATTGTATCTAGCTGGTCGACGAATCACCCTTCTAGGTCTATTTGCTGCAATCGACTCCTGAACATAACCCTGCTCCTGAGTCTCATCATTCATTGTATCCTCCAAATATCTATCTGTCATCTCATCTCCTTCCAGTGTCATCTCTGTAGAAGCCTCAATGGATACAATGCTATCTAGAGTGGTTGAGTCACATCATCCCCCACCTGCTGCGATATCCTAGTCGACCGCCGAAATCGTCGCGATCGACCGATCAGAAGAAAGAAACCAAAAATCGATTACAGGGTTTGGCGGTCGACCGACCAGAGTGCAAAAACACACCTTGTACTTGGGCACATTTACAATCGACCGCCCTAAAGCTCGCGGTTGACCGGAAAGCACCCAAAGCTCTGCCTGCTCCAAAAATCCTGTTCTTCTCCAATATTTTTGCTGTTTCTACATTGGGTTGATGATGCGTCTCTATGTGAAGCGTTAGTTGCTCATGAGGCCATGACATCTGCGTATGGAGCAGGGTTTCGAAGCAGTGAGCTAGAACTGGATGCTGAAATTGTTGTGGCCCACAATGCCGGTGATCATAACTCTTACCTTGGCCTTATCTGTGAAGATATTAGAGAGTTGCATTAAAATTTAATTCTTTTCTCTATTCGTGCAGCACGTAGAATAGGTAATGTTGTTGCACATACACTAGCAAGGATAACGTGTAACGTCAGTGATTGTTTTATTTGGCTCGAAGATGCTCCGCTTGCTACTGGACATCTTTAGCTTATGATTGTAGCCAACAATCCTTTTAATATATATCATTTGTCATTATATTTAAAAAAAAGGAAAATCTTCACCTTAAATTGTCAAAAAATTTCCTTACCTGTTGGTAACAGCATCCACAAACACTTGAAAGGTGACTAATGGAGAAAATAATGTTGTGCGCGGTGCGGAAGCGTGACAATCAAACGGGCGTGCTTCAAGAACCAAATCAAACAAACGTCGAGATAAAGGCCAAACAAATCAAAACAACAACACAAATCCAAACACAATAGTTTTATGTGGTTCGACAAATTTCCTACGTCCACGGGGCAAGAAGGGGATTGGGTTTTCACTAATAGAGAATAAGAGTACAAACTGAGATTACAAAACGCTTAAAGCAATCAACTAATCTCACCAACAAATCTCTTAATCTCTCCAAATAAACCTTTAAACAATTGCTCAGAAAAACTCTCATTTTTCTGCGCTCCAATATCCCCAAACCAATCTCCAATCCAAGCCAAAGATACCCCAATTCGTATGTTGGTATTTATAGCAAACACCAAACCCAATAAGAACAAGAAATAAATATTGGGCCTGATCCGTTACGCGGTCGACCGTCACGGTCGACCGCGGGCAACAAACAGAACCTGGAAACTCCTACAGGGTCTAGCGGTCGACCGCGACGGTCAACCGCGACGGTCGACCGCGACAAACGACAGAGCCCAAAAATGTCCTATAAGGTCTCGCGGTCGACCGCGGTGGTCGATCGTACCAAGTCCAGGCTCATGCCTTGCCCAAGGAATCAAGCCTTCACGTAGTTCACCCAAACGGCCTCCACAATCCAATAGAAGAGTCTGTAACTCTTCACCAATATCATCTGCATCCAAATCCAAATGATCCCCAATTTGTGTCACTTAAGCTGGAATTCCAAATGATGCAGTATGATCAGGAGTATGTGTAATAAGTTCCATCCAACGTGAAGTAGCATCACCCTCCACCTGCTGTGATATCCAAATGACCTGATCAACACTCTCCACCTTCTGAGAGTTAAAAGTGACATTCCTGCTCAGAACAAAATCAGAAGCTCCCAAACGCTAATCAAATGAGCCTCTGAATCCCAAACGCGCAACCGGATCAAATCTCACATCCTCGGTATGACCAAAAATTAGGTAACCAAATATCCGACGCCAACCAAAATCTGAAGTAGCTCCACCAGATCCAATAACTCCTAATGCGGCAGTCAGTGACCTATGACTAAGATGATCCAAATATGTCAAAACTCCATAATCAGAACCAATGCTCGACAACCAACGCTAATCCTCCTCCAGAAAGGAACGACCCATCGAAATTGCCATACCATCTCATCGTCCCAATGTTTCCACACCAATGAAGTGTCTCCAATTGCCGTGAGCTTGGCACAAACGCAGAAATAGGTCCTTCTTGTACCTCCCGCTAAAATCAGAATGAAGTACCTTCACCTTGTGCCAATACACTTCTTCAACTGTTGTTGACTACTAGGACTTCAAAACCAACGGGGCTTGATTGCAACCCACAAATGCCTAGTACAATCCCCAACATATGAAACCAAAATACTAATTTACCTTCCAATGATGCCTCCTTGGAAGGCCGTCGAATGCCTGAATGAACACCAATTAGAAGACCCCTAAATCATCAAATAGAAGTGCCAAACTCCACATCGGTCTCTTTGCTCATACTAACATGCTCAAAGGACTTCAATATGCAGGTCAATGTCACTTCTCAATAATCCAATGCACTGTATCAACAAACAAATAACCCAGCCTCAAATCTTTCTATCTCGGCCAACTATCTCAAAGCACCAACAAATGAAGAATAGATCCAAACTAATAAAGAAAAGAATTTTACCTCCAATTGAAACCCTAACAAGAGTCTCCAAACGATCTCATCCCGTACAACGACAACGATATCCATAAATAGGAAAAATCCCACCTTTATCTCCAAACGAAGCCCTCGAAGAGCCTCCAAAGCGATCTACTCCTCCAAATAGCCCAAACGCCAACAAATCAATGTGGAACAAATGAAAAATAGATCCAAACTGAAAAAGATAGAGTCTTTACCAAAAGATCTCACATTTCTCACCAAACGAAGCCCTAGCCGAACTGCCAAATTGATCTACTCCTCCAACCAAGACTGTAGGCTGTCTAAAATTTATAAAAAGATAGTTGACTCCCCACCAAGCGTT
>BQKN01063786.1:117340-134548 GCA_022839385.1 Asparagus kiusianus | reverse complement strand
ATTCCATAATTAGTAATTGCACATTCGATTAAAGGACACAATTCCTTTAATCTCCCACTTGTCCTTGAAACAAGTGTGCAATGTTAAAATTCCTTTGTCACTTAATGTCTTATTTGACTATATGATGAAACTCATCTTTATCGCCAAATATGTTTCTTGAACTCTTGAGATCGAACTGTCAGTACAAATGATTACTAATAATCCATCTGACCATGGCCATGCGTTTTTCACAGTTCTCACTCTTCAAGTGGCCGAGACACCGTTCCTTTCCAAATGTATCATGGTATACATGGAATAGGAGGACATATTCAATCTTGTAAGACTATATCTCCCACTCAACTTTTGGCAATCCTAATCACTACTATTATAACTGCCTGTTACGGTCAGCGTTTGGCAGCGTCAAAGACATACCAGCAGTCAAATGATGACTATATCATACTCATGTCTAAGGAACTCACTAATCATGAATAATCCTAGAACTCTGTAGAAACAACCCGAAGAGTTCTATGATAGGTCTGTCCGATATGTATCACCATACATACCTATGTAATCGATTAGACATCTCCATGTCCCTATAACACATGAAACCCGGTGTTATCAATCAATCTCACAATATGATCTTGAATTAAGTCATTTGTATCCTAGTTAATGACTCAGACCATGAACAACTAATAATTTTATAATATCAGTTCACTTAATGGGGTTTCATTTACCAAAACAGTTTTGATGAGCCCATTTGATAATTATTAAATTATTCGGATACTTTATCTGATCCCAAGCAGTGATTAGATAATAATATGATACTCATATATATAAATCAAGCATAAATGTCTATAATAACAATAAACAAGTTTTATCATAAAAAAAATATTTCAAAATATTTCTCCAATCTGTCTGAGCCCTTTGGCCCGAGTGTGACTATCATGCTTGGGCCTAGGCATGGGCTTGGTCAAAGGATCTGTAATGTTGTCGTCAGTGTGCACTTTGCACATCCTCACGTCTCCTCTATCAACATAGTGTCTGATCAAGTGGTACTTTCGTTGGACGTGTCTGGATCTGGAGCTAGAGCTAGGTTCCTTGGCTTGAGCAATGGCGCCATTGTTGTCACAATAGACGTCAATTGCTCTGGAAGTGCTAGGAACAACACCGAGCTCAGCTATGAACTGTCTAATCCAGACCGCCTCCTTAGCTGCTTCACTAGCAGCAATGTACTCTGCTTCCGTTGTAGAATCTGCTATTGTCCCTTGCTTTGAGCTCTTCCAACTGACGGCTCCTCCATTCAGAATGAAGACATATCTAGACTGAGATTCAAAATCATCTTTATCTGTCTGGAAACTCGCATCAGTGTAGCCCTTGACGATAAGCTCGTCATCACCTCCATACACCAAGACATCATCCTTAGTTCTTCTCAAGTACTTTAGAATGTTCTTGGCTGCACACCAATGTGCCTCTCTAGGGTTTGATTGGTACCTGCTGCACACACTCAAAGCGTGCGCAATATCTGGGCGAGTACAAGTCACAGCATACATGATGGATCCTATGGCTGAGGCATAGGGAATCCTACTCATTTTCTCAGTTTCACCAGATGTTTTAGGACACTGGCTTTTACTGAGATGTAAGCCATGTTGCATAGGAAGGAATCCTTTCTTAGAATTCATCATATTAAATCTAGCAAGGACCTTATCTATATAAGTTTCTTGACTTAGACCAATAAGCCTCTTAGACCTATCTCTATAGATCTTAATGCCTAATATGTACTCTGCCTCTCCTAGATCCTTCATTGAGAAATACTTCTTAAGCCATTCCTTGACTGTCTCCAGCATAGGAATACCATTTCCAATGAGTAATATGTCATCCACATATAGAACCAGGAAGGCCACTTTGCTCCCACTAAACTTCTTGTAAATACATGGCTCTTCTTCGCATCTGATGAAATCAAACTTTTTGACCACTTCATCAAAACGAAAATTCCAACTCCTGGATGCTTGCTTAAGTCCATAGATAGACTTCTTAAGCTTGCATACTTTCCTAGGATTCTCTGGATCCTCAAAACCTTCTGGTTGCATCATGTATACATTTTCTTCTAAATATCCATTTAGAAAAGTGGTCTTGACATCCATTTGTCATATCTCATAATCATAATAAGCGGCAATTGCTAGGATTATCCTAATGGACCTGATCATAACAACCAGTGAGAACGTTTCATCATAGTCAATATCATGCACTTGTCTAAATCCTTTGGCAACTAATCTTGCCTTGTAGACAGAAACATTTCCATCCTTGTCTATCTTGATCTTGAAGACCCATTTGCATCCAATGGGTTTTACCCCATCAGGCAAATCTATCAAGTCCCATACTTGATTCTCAGACATGGAGTCCATTTCGGATTTCATGGCCTCAAGCCATTTTTCGGAGTCGGGGTTCGCCATTGCTTGTTTATAGGTAGCAGGCTCATCATTCTCTAAAAGTAGAACGTCAATGCTAGCATTCAAGACGAAATCCTCATATCGTCTAGGTTGCCGCCTTGGCCTGTTTGATCTCCAAAGTGGTCCAACAGCTGGAGAGACTTCAGCAGGAGGATTGACCACATCAGTATGTGGGACCTCGGGTGCTTCATCTACCTGAGGAATTGCATCTTGAATAGAGGTGGTTTCCCTTTGAGAAGGTACACCTCCAAAATCAAGTTCCTCTGTGACATCTTCTATGTCCTCATGCTGTAGGGTTTGTTGCTCAGGTTGAATCTCATCAAGCTGAACATTTCTCCCACTTGACTTCTTGAAAAAGAAATCCTTTTCCAAAAAGACACTATCCCGAGCAACAAACACTTTGTTCTCAACGGGATTGTAGAAATAATAACCCCTCGTTTCCTTGGGGTAACCTATAAAGAAGCATTTGTCTGATTTGGGTGCGAGCTTATCAGATAGTAAACGCTTTACATAAGCCTCGCATCCCCAGACCTTCAGAAATGACAAGCTGGGAGGCTTCCCAAACCATATCTCATATGGTGTCTTGTCAACTGATCGGGATGGAGTCCTGTTTAGTGTGAACGCAGCGGTAGTGAGGGCATAACCCCAAAGGATGTAGGAAGATCAGCAAAACTCATCATTGAGCGGACCATGTCTAACAATGTCCTGTTTCTCCTCTTAGATATACCATTCAGTTGTGGTGTGCCTGGTGGAGTCAGTTGCGTTAGAATACCACAACTCCTCAAATGATGGTCGAATTCTTGGCTCAGATATTCACCCCCTCGATCTGATCGAAGTGCCTTTATCTTCTTACCTGTTTGTGTCTCAACTTCATGCTGGAATTCTTTGAATTTTTCAAAAGACTCAGATTTATGTTTCATTAGGTAGATATACCCGTATCTACTAAAATCATCAATAAATGTAATGAAGTATCGATAGCCTCTCCTAGCTTCTGTGCTCATAGGTCCACACACATCGGTATGTATGAGAGCTAAGAGCTCAGTAGTCCTTTCACTTGTACCTTTGAAAGGTGACCTTGTCATCTTACCCATTAGACATGATTCACATGTTTCAAATGATTCTAAATCAAATGACTTTAGGCTACCAACTATTTGGAGTTCCTTCATGCGTTTAACGCTAATGTGGCCTAGGCGACAATGCCATAGATAGGCTTCACTTATGTCATTCGACTTTTGCCGTTTTGTATCAACGTTATAAACTTCAGATTTGATATCCAATATGTATAGTCCACTACTATTCATATGGGCTTGAGCATAAAAGATGTCATTCTTAAAAATAGAAAAAGAATCCTTAATGACAAAATTATAACCCTCAAGGTTCAAAACTGAAATTGAAATCAAATTCTTAGTAATAGAAGGAACAAAATAACAATTATAAAGTTCTAAAACTAAGCCAGAAGGTAGCGGTAGACTATAATCTCCAATGGCAAGTGCAGCAACTCTTGCTCCATTTCCAACGCGAAGATCTATCTCACCCTTCTGCAACCGTCTCCTATTTCGTAGTCCCTGCACATTCGAAATAATGTGAGAACCACAACCGGTATCTAATACCCAAGAATTGGAGTTAGTTGATAAGATTTTAATGACGTAAATACCTAAAGCAGAGGCACCCCTCTTCTTATCTTCCAGATATTTAGGGCAGTTTCTCTTCCAGTGTCCCTTAGCCTTGCAGTAGAAGCAGTCATGCTCAGCAGCCACCTTTATTTTAGGTGTGTTTCCCTTAGGTGGAACAACTGTCTTGCCCTTCCCTTGGGACTGTTGCTTCTTCTGTGGCCCTTTCTTAAACCCTTTCCCTTTGTTGACCATAAGAACATCCTTCTTAGGTTCAACCAAGACATTTTGCTCAGCAGTTTTGAGCATAGCATGCAGCTCATTGAGGGTCTTACCCATGGCTCCCATGTGATACATCTGCCTGAAATTGGCAAATCCATCATGTAAGGAATACAGGATCATATCCGTAGCCATCTCAACATTGTAAGGGTTCCCAAGTCGAGTCATCCTATCAAACAGGCCTATCATGTGGAAAACATGTGGCCCTACTGGTTTCCCCTTTTCGAGCTTTCTTTGCAATATGGACTTAAGGGTCTCATACCTCTCAATCCTGGCCTGCTCCTTAAAGAGATCTCTAAGATTTCTCATAATTGTATAGGCATCCTGATCCTCAAACCTCCGTTGAAGACCAGGTTCCATGGCAGCCAGCATGAGGCAAGTAACATTCCTTGACCTCTCGCATATTGTTTTGTAACGTGCCTTATCCTCATCAGATGAGGTGATAATCAGCTCTGGGATGGGTGTTTCTAGGACATCCTCTTGGTCCTCAGACCTGAGAATAATTCTCAGATTTCGTTCCCAATCAAGAAAATTGGTGTCGTTCAACTTGTTTTTCTCAACAATTGAGCGGAGCGTGAATTTGAGGTGTTCAGTAGACATAGTAACTACAAAACAGAAATTGAAATATGCAGATAAATTATGCTTGAAATGCAAAAACTTTATTTTAGACATGTTCTAAATAACAAGTTATTGCATATTCTACTCAATATAATATTGTTCCTTGTGAGTAAAATAATTCCAAGATCCTATCTTAGATGAAACTTGAGCGTACTAAGGCACTTCCCCAAATCTCATGTAATCAAGGTAAGTAAACGCTTTACTAATTACAACACTTTATAATTCTTGGTTGATGGCCACATCATATGTTAACTCATCCTTATGCCTCAAGATCCAAAACTAAGTCTTTTGGCCTCTTGTTGAGTATAACCATATCAAGGTAGCATGCCCCTATTAGACATACCCGCACTATCCCAAGGTCAAGGAAGGACACCTCGCTAGGGCGAAAACTATCCAACGAATTCCAAGGGCCTCATGGTTATGACATGGAAAGGCATAATCTTAATATTCTTTTAAGGGACTTTTAGCATGCAATGGTTGTCTATATATAAGCGAACTAAATAATATAAATAAACAAGCATTCATGCAAGACAAGAGATAATAAAACATTCACATAATGCAATAAATTTGGATCCTAGTATGGCCCCTAAGGAGATCTAAACTTCAATAGTCTTGACTTTCTGGATCACCATCCTTTAGTCATCATAGGATCTTCTTCTTCTTGTGTTACATAAATTTGAATAAACTTTCTTACATAAATTTAAATTACAAAAATACATAACGATACGCAGATCGTGTTTATCTATCCTAATTTGGGCCATACTAGTCACCACATGCAATAAATCATAATGTTAAACATACATGCAATAATCATATATGAAATGTTATTCAAGTAAGACATGCAATTTATTCAAATAAAAAAGCATAAATAATTAATCATATTAACTATTTAAAATTAGAAACGATTTCTCATTATTTTAATTCAATAAGACTGTGCATGGAATTAATATCTAATATTAATTAGTAATTTGCCAAGAAATAGAATCAAATATTTGTGTTAATTCAAAATTAACCAAATAAGATATCTATAGATCTTATAGAACAATTAAATCTTTATTTATCAAATAAAATATCAAATATTTTATAAAATAAATTGTATTCATTATGCATTAATCCAAACATCTGATCTATGCTTATTGAATCTAAAAAATCATGAACATGCATCAAATTGTAAGATTAAAATTTGATCCAATTAATTTATACAAGAGGCTCTGATACCACTGTAGGAATTTAGATGCTCTAAGCGGAATTGCAGGAAACGTTTTCTTAACATCTAAACGAAGGATCTATTGCATAAATCAATTGGATTAAGAAAAAGAAAAACGATTACCTCTTGATGCGTGTTCAAAGCCTTCTTTAATAGAGAGATTGAGAGTCTCACTTGAAAACTCCTCTAGTTGATCCACCCGAGCAAAGATCTGGATCCTTAGAAATCAACTGCTAGGTTGAAGATGAAAGGCTTTTTGGGAGAGAAAGTAGTAACACTTTCACGTATATAGAGAAAGTGGAATAGGATTGGATTTTCTAAAAGAAAAACCACTCCTATTTATAATCCACTAATTAAAGTCATATTTAATTCTGTAATTAAATATAATCCACTAATTAAAGTCATATTTAATTCTATAATTAAATATTATCTTTTATAACATTTACAAATAAATGTATCCTTTATTTAACAATAACTCCTTATTATTAATAAACTTTATTTCGAAGTTATATCTTATATAACTTTATATTATATACTTTATATAATAATTCTCCCAATATATCCAGTCCATAAACTCTTAGGGTGTGACCTCGTAGGACCCAATTATAATAGCAATGAACTTTATAACATAAAGTCCATAAATCATAGTTGGCTTCTAGCAAAGCACTATGACTACCTAAAATAACCGGATTGTAAATCTCCATTAAATGTCTCATTCCATAATTAGTAATTGCACATTCGATTAAAGGACACAATTCCTTCAATTATACCTTTACCTTCCACCTGCATTTGCTTGTCATCTCCAAGTCTGACCTCTCCCTTCTGCGACTCATCAAGATCCTTGAACAATGACTTTGCCCCGGACATATGGTTGGAGCACCCGCTATCCAAAACCAGACTACATTGTTGCCTGCGGGGTGTTGATTAGGTGAGTGGGCCACGAACAATTTGCTTTCCTCGTCAGCTTTCTCTGTAAAATTAGCTTGCTTTTGTTCATCCTTCTGTTTATTCCAATAATCAGCTTGCTTGTGTCTGAATTTTTTGCAATAATAACACTAGATATTGCTCCTATTCTGATATTGATCTCCAAATTGACCTCTGCCTCTATCTCCACCACAACCACGTCCACGTCCACGGAATCCACCGCGACCTCTTCCTCTGCCTCTGCCACCTGAATTATCATATTTTTCCTTGTTAGACTCCCCCCTTCACTTGAAAAGTCTTCTCATCAACTTTTTCTGATGTCCTATTAATCCTCTCTTCATGTGCTATTAAGGAGCTCTTCAGAATATCAAAGTGGTAGGTGGTCAAGTCCTTGGATTCTTCAATTGCAGAAACAACGTGATTGAATTTTGAGGTTAAGCTCCTCAAAACTTTACTAACAACAATCTCATTGTCTACATCATCACCATAGGTCTTTCTTTGACCCACAATTGCAGAAACCCTACGCAAATATTCTTCCACAGATTATTTCTCACCCATTGACGAATTTTCAAGATCATGTCGTAGAGTTTGCAATTTAATGGAAATTACCTTTTCATCTCCCAAACACTCCTTCTTCAAGATCTCCCATGCCCCCTTGGAAGTCGTTGCTACTGCAATTTGTGGGAAGATTTCGTCATCAACGGCTTGCTGGATCATGAAAAGCGCCTCGGAATCCTTCTTGCAAGTATCCCGTAGCTGCTGGCTGGGCTCATCCATATCAGTATCAACAAACCCGTTTTCCACCAAATCCCATAGATCTTGTGATTTGAAGAGAGTCTTCATCTTGAGACTCTAAAATTGATAATTTTGCCCCTTAAAAATTGGAATAAGAGGCTGAGAGGAAGAATTGATAACGTTTGCTGTCATTAATTTTAAAATGCTTGTTTTTCCAAGTCAATAGTCCAACTATATTATATAAATTGAGTGGCTAAAATTAAGTTAATGATATGGTTGGTTGAAGGATACCTAGTAAAATGCTTGTTTTTCCAATATAATTTAATGGACACACTGACGTGTTTGAAACGTTTGCAAGAGACAGCGTGGAGAAGACTTCCATGGACAACGACAACGACAACGACGAAGACTTGGAAGGCTTTAATTTCAATGGTTGTACATACAAATCATGTTCATTCATTATGCATGTTATAATAAAATGAAAACTACAAGGGGAGATACTTAAACAAAAAACTATATACATACATTGTGTCATATACACACAAATACCATGATCAGCCAATCTTTACTCAAATGATTGTACTACAAATATTTTGCATTCGTTATGCATCCAATCAAGGCTTTCTGGTTTTTTCTGGAGCCGGATTTACCTGAAGAATATGAATTTAAAATTAAATATTTGCGGTTACAACAGCTTCTTTGAACTTCTACGGACGGTAATGGTGGTTCCTCACTTCTCTCACACCTTTTTCTCTCTTTCTTGCTTTTTTCACCTTTTTTATCTCCTGCTTGTGGAAATAGTGGACCGAACCTAGAATGGGAATTCCCTCTTTGTTTGCCTTTTTTTTTTAGTTTGGTGGGGTTCACTCACTTTCTTTATGCTCTGATACCACAAATGTTGGTGAAGGAGGCAGAGTTATATTTTTCTCAATATAATAATGAGCAAGAGGGAAGGGGAGGAGTTTAATTCTTTACTGCATCATACAAAAACTTCAGTACAAAGCACTACTTAAATAGTAGTAATTTGATAACTAAAACCCGGCCACTAACTCCATAATGACTAACCACTAACAACAAACGTAAATAACAATCTCCTAAATAATAGCAACTAAGTTTTGAATCAGTCATTTAACAATTAGAGGTTTTAATAGGCCTCATAAACAGAATGAAGTTGGCTATCATTTCTCAATATAATATCTCCCATCTTATTATGCTAGAAACAGGAGTTAAAGTGAATAAGGCAACTGATATCATGAAGAAAGTGGCTAGAAACTCGGCTTGCACTACTGAGAATTATTCTGAGTCCTGTAATGTTTGGGTATATGGGTGATGTGTGATACTAATTATTTTGATGTGGTTGGTTGCAAAATCAGTGGCCTGTGAAGTACATTCCAAAGATGATTAAAATGTATTCCATGGTTTCTTGCGCTTATGATTATAATCAAATGGAGAGAAGGAAAAGGTTTGTGGGAAGATATTAAACAGTTCAACAATCTTATAAGTATTCCATGGATTCTATGTGGGGATTTCAACTGTGTTTTGGCGCCACATAAGAGGTTATCCTATTTTGAAGATTGATACTCGTGATTTCCATGAGGGTATTGATTATTGTCATCTTTCTCTGTTGTGCGCGGCGGAACAAACCCAAACACCGAGAGAGAAAGCCAAAAAACAATCCAAAATAATGGCACAAACTCAAACACAAAAGTGTAACGTGATTCGTCAAATTGCCTACGTCCATGGGGCAAAAAGGGGATGAGCTTTCACTATAGAGAAAAAGAGTACAAAATAGAGATTACAAGATCACTCAACTAACCTCTCAAACAAATCTCTCAAATCTCACAAACTAAACCCTCAAACAAATTTCTCAGAAAAACTCTCTTTTCTGTGCTCAAAATCTCCTTCAAGCTACCCTAAAATTGATCAATATGATCCAATAAAACCTAAATAAATCGTATTCCTATTTATATAAACAGGAAACCCAAACAGAACAGGAAACCAAGCTCAGGCCCAAAACTGCATCGCGGTCGACCGCCGAGCCAGTCGCGGTCGACCGCCGAGCCAGTCGCGGTCGACCGTGGCCAACGACAGAGACCAAAAAATACACTACAGGGTATCACGGTTGACCGTGAATCCACTCGCGGTCGACCGTGAATCCACTCACGGTCGACCGTGAAAAGTCCAGAGACTTTTTCAGACTATGTACACGTTCGCGGTCGACCGTAGCGCCACTCGCGGTCGACCGTGAAACATCTAAAATATTTTTTGCTTCAATTTTTCTAAGCTTCGTCGCCTTCGCCTCCAATTCTACAATTCTCCACCTCAACAAAGTCTTCCTAAAACTGAGTCAACACCAACCAAATCAAATGTCTCGCTTGTTGCATCCAGTACGAAGTGAAACAAAATCAAAAAAATGGACTCCATCCACAACAAGTTAAGACCCAAATGAGAATGCGAACAAACTCCAAAATGTTGGTATCAATCCATCAAATCGGCTGCATCAAAATTGACTACCTACGTATCTTCTTGCCAAAGTATCAAGCCTTCAAGTAGTTCCCAAATGACCTTCAAATGCCCTCAATCAAATAGAAAAGTTCTTAACTCTTCACCAACAAATATACGGCTGATAGTTCTCCAACTGGCCCCAAAGTGAAATAAATCAAACACCTCCACCTGAGTTGAACCAATGGCCGTATCCAAATCATATCCACCAGCTGCATTCGAATCAACAAACTCATCATCTATACCCAAATCCAAATGATCCCCTAATTGTGTCGCCTCAGTTGGAATCCTAAACAATGCAGTATAATCTTAAGTATGTAGAGTAATCTTCGCCCAATATAGAGTAACATCACTCTTCACCCGCTGCGATACATCTAAGGTCTGTCCAAAACTCTCCACCTGCTGAGAGTTAATTAGCTCCCTCATCGAAGCGTTAACCGAAGTGACACTACCAGACAAACATCCAATGGAGTTTTACTTCCAATCGTAGCAGTCGGCAACTCATTAATAAGGTGACCCGAATATGTCGAAGCCTCAGTCCAGAATCTTCTACAAACCATTGCTTTACCACAAACACTGATCCTCCTCCAACAAAGCACGATTCTCCAAATTTGCCACCCTATCTAGTTACCTCAAGATTTCCTTTCCAATGAAGTGCCTCGAAATACCGTGAGCTTGCCTCAAATGTAGAAATAGGTCTCTCTTGTACCTCCCACCAAAATCAGAATGAAGTACCTTCACCTTTCGCCAATCTCACACTTCTTCAATCTGTTGGAGACTACTAGGACTTTATCCAATCGGGATTTGGTTACAACCCAAGCATGCCTAGAACAGCCACCAACAAAGGAAACCAAACATCTATTGCCTCCCATTGATGCCTTCTTAGAAGGCCCCCAAACATCCACATGAACTCTATCTGAAAGACCCTCCGTGCGGTGAATAAAGGTGCCAAACTTCACCTTGGTCTTCTCGCTCACATCAAAATATTCACTGGACTTCAAATTATAGGTCGATGCACCCTTTTCCAAATCAATACTGGAATGACCAAGCCCCAAATGTTACAGTCTAGTCGAATCAATAGAGCCAGCTCTCCACCTATCACCGTATTCCTAATCAAATAGTACATGCTATTCTTCCTGACGCCCTTCATCAAAATATGAGTCTTCCACAATCTCGAGAATCATGTCCTTGATACGAACTCTAAAACCTTCTCCAACCAAAGCTCCATTCGAGATCAAGTTCTTCCTCAAAGAAGGAACATATCTCATACTATGTAACTCTCTAACTATCTCGTTATACATCTTGATATGAACTCTTTCTATCCCAAGGATCTGACATACACGGTTATCATCCATGTACACTACACCACTTTCTATCTACTCAAAACTAGCAAATTAACCATTCCCTTCTAGGGCACACATGATAGGTCGCACCACTATTCAACATCCACTCGGATTCCTCTGAATAGCAACCTGTGGGACTGATAGAAAGCGAATAAACAGATGAGTCAGAAAGATTATCATCCGATGTAATGATGTTTGCTTCTGATGATGGTTGTTTTTCCTTTCCCTTCTGCTTGTTCTTCATCCATTCACTGAGCTTTGGACAATCTTTCTTCCAATGACCAGTCTCTTTACACCAAGCACACTGATCTTTACCAACTGTAGGATGCCTTACTCTAGACTGTGACTTCCTATTCTTCCGGTTTGGATTGTTCCCTCTTGTGATCAATGCCTCTTCTGTTGTGTCACTTGTAGACTCCTTATCTTTCTTTCGAAGTTGATGATTCACAAGTGCAGCGGTGACCTTACTATACGAAAGGGACGTCTTCCCATTAATTAGGGTAAGAACAAAGGTCTCATATTCCTCATCTGGTAAGGAACTCAACAACAACAAAGTTTTATCCTCATCATCTATCATAACATCCACATTCGCCAAATCCGCAAGAAACTTCATGTAGTAGTTCATGTGATCACTAATGGAGGTTCCCTTCTTTAATTGGAAGCGATAAAGCCTCCTCTTCAAATGCAAGCGATTTTTCACATTCTTGGTCAAATACTTGCTCTCAAGGGTCTCCCAAATCTTCTTAGCTGAAATCTCATTCATCACATCATACTTCAAATCTTGTGTTAGATAAGACCTAATAACACCACACGCTGTCTGATTCATCTTCTTTCAAACATTCTCTTCAATATCATCTGGTTTGCCTTCCTATTCCAAAGAATCCTCCCAATTTTGCGTGTTCAGCGCATCCAAAACCTCACATCTTCATAATCCAAAATTGTTTGTGCCATTAAACTTCTTTACATCTATCTTTATAGAGTGGATATTCAAATTTTGAATGGTTTTCACGCCAGAAGTACCACCCTCAACACCCAAAATACCTTCTTTCCCAGTCATCTTCCTCAACACACCAACAACCAATGCAGAACAAACTGAAGAATAGATCCAAAACTGAGAAAAGATAGAATTTTTACCAAAAAGATCCCACATTTAACTTCCAATTGAAGCCCTAGACGAACTTCCAAAACTGAGAAAAGTTTTTTCGGAGTTCTATATAGGTTTTGGTTTGTTTTTGTTAGCTCTAGTAGAGTATGTTATTAGTTGTTATAAAAGTTTTATTGAGCCCATTGAAGGAGTCTGTATATAACAATCTATATTAACCCGACATTGATAAGAGCTTATGGATCAGGCTAAAGAAAAAAAACATAATATACATAAACATCCTGAAAAGTATCCTGACAACAGTTGATATTTTTAACACAATGTTTATATTGCATTATAATATTTAGGTATAGAAAGTATGAAAGTACACAATAAAATAACATTTTGTAGCATAAGTTGTTTAAACAGTAACAAAGAATTTCAAAAAATATTCTTCTCTTCTTATTTTAGATGCTTAAAACTTCATCTACTTGGTACAGAAATATTACATTGTGAACAAATCAAAAAATCCAGTCTGTAAGTCAAATCAAGCAAAGAGAAAATCTATTGATAAAAAAATTGGTAAGAACATTGAACAAAAGAATATTTAAAATTAATTTATAAGAGAACCTTTGTGATTGAAATTGCTAAGAATTATCTTAGGATCTTATTTATCAAACACACCCGAGTGATCTACAAAAGAGATGCAATATCCCTTATATGCACTTTGATATGCTTCAACCAGAAAAGAGAGAGAAATAAAATTTCACTAGAAATCTCAAATTGAAAATTAGCATGTTAATCTTATAATATTATAATAAGAGATAATAAGAAGTGATTGGTTGTGTAGAGAATGAAATCCAAATAGGTAAAATTGGGACAAAGAGACAGTCGAGGATTTGAGGAAATGCGATAAAGATGATGAGGGTGAATATGATGTACTCATTTTTGCAAGAGATTTGTTATGATTTATAGTGGTTTAGTAAGAAGATGAAAGGTTGTAACATTTTTTATTATAATAGTGATAATTAGTGAGAAGTATAAGAAATTGATATGTTAATGGGAGGTTACAAAAATATAAACAACTTAATCATGATGAAATTTTTAGGGGTTATGAATAATAATGCATTTAAGTGGGGGTTATGTATGTTAGGATTATTTAATCTCGCAAAAATCCCGAAAACCACCAAACGCAGTAAATAGAATCACACGAGATTTAACAAGGAAAACCCTCTATTAAACCATGATTACAAGAATATTATCTCTCCATCTCTCTACATCAAAACCCTAGAATAGGAGGCCTTATTTAAAACACCCCTAACGTGTCCACTAGGGCTGAGCATGGTTCGGTCCAAACCGAAAAAACCGACCGACCCGACCCGAACCGACCCGAACCGACCCGAAAAAATCGGTTTTATGAGTGGGGTGGTTCGGGTCGGTTTGAAAACTTTTCAACCCGAACCGACCCGAACCGACCGAATATAATGCAATACTACTCATTCTGATCTCAAACCCTACCCGACCCGTCCTAAAAGAGTCAAAGACTCAAACCCTAAACTCATTTTCTGAATCATTATGGGTTGAAAACAATATCATTATATCAGTATTTAATGCTTCATAATCTCCTACTTTGTTGATAACTTTTTTCTTTAACACAATTTGTTGTTTGATAAGAAGTTTGATAAAGTTAGAACCGAACAAACCGAACCGAACCGTACCGAACCGACTTGTAACAGTTTGGTTCGGTTTTGATTTATAAGCGGTTCGGTTTGGTTGTTCAAAATTTGGTAAAAACCGAACCGAACCGACCGTTGCACACCCCTAGTGTCCACCAAGTTAACATGGCCTCTAAGAAAGCTATTAGGACTGAGCCTAGCCTTCAAACACGCATCCAACTTGAAGTTTGAGTCGGTACCCAACAATGTATGTATAGGCATGGTTTATGTATGGATGCATGTGTTTTATGTATGCATATATGTGTTTTAAAGGGCATTTTCGAAAGAAAAGTTTTAACATACTAACACACTTTTTTTAATACTATATATTAGATATGTTTTTTTTTTCTTTTAGTTTCTTCCACCACCCCATTTCTTTTTTAAAACAATACATATTTAGCAAAAGTTATCTTTATGATGATCAATCTTAATGTCCACACACCGTTAACAATTTAAAGGGTCAATCCTCCCTCCTGTTAGCAACCCCCGCGCCAAACATGTGTTTGTGTGTGACTGGATGTGTTTATGTGTGACTAGTGCGTGGTTGTGTGCATACAGGTGGGATGATACTAAATTAAGAAACAATATATAAACATTACCAAATAATGAGGCATCCTACACGGAAAATTCCGTCTAGGATACCTAGAATTCCGTCTAGAATGTGTATCCAAAACGGAATTCCGTCTAGAATACGCGTCTAGTATGTTTTCGTCTAGGATGTAGTATTTTAGACGGAAATTCTGTCTATAATACATTCTAGACGGATTATTCTAGATGGTTTTTAATTCCATCTAGAATACATCCTAGACGGATTATTCTAGACGGAATTTCCGTCTAGAATACTACATCCTAGACGGAAAAAAATTCCCTCTAGGATGAGTATCCTAGACGGAAATTTCCGTCTAGGATACTCATTCTAGACGGAATTTCCATCTAAGATGTTTTTTAATTTTTTTTCATAAAAACAAGTATCCTAGACGGAATTTGAGCATCCTAGACGGAAATTCCGTCTAGGATGCTTTGCTACAGTAGTTTTTTTTTTTTTGAACATACTTTGTGTATTGAGTATAAAGTGAGCATTCATTATACAAAATTGGAACATACTTTAAACAAAAAATCAAAGATAATATTGTCACATACACAAAAAAGAAATAACAAGTTTTCGAAATTGCTATTGATTCTATGAATACTAATTATCCTAGCTATTGTTATATACAGAGTAACGCATTGAAACACAACAGGCACCAGGGGACTACCAAAGAAATGGGAACAGGAAGCTTAACACTTCTTTCCTAGACTAAAATTTTAATTCAACCTCTTTCAAAGGCCAATCAACAGCCCTTTGTGTGAAATAATCAAAGTATATACCTATATGAAATGGGCAATATTGATTTGTACAATTTTCAGTACATATCATCATTGCTGATTTAATATCAGCAAATGAAATTATTGTGGATTGCTGCTGCTTGAGCTAATTATTGCTTCTGTCATTTCATCACAGTCATTATCAGCGATCTCCATCTCTTTCACTTTCTCAAGCTGCCTTAACAGATCCAGCCTTCTTTTCCTTCTCCGTGAGAATTCCTTCTCCGTAAGAAGCATGAGAATTCCTATGGGAAAAACTAATGCCATATCAGTAAGAGTTCTTCGGAGAGCCTTCCTTTCCTTCTCCGTGAGTTCATCACCAGTAAGAGCCCTTTTGAGTAATTCTATCGCGATAGCAACATCTATAGCTAAGAGCTGAGTTCCTTGCCAAACATCTTGCAGTCAATTAGAATGAAAAAGAATAATCAAAACCTACAGTAGATAATAAAATGAAAAGCTAACTATAGTTGCCAAAAAAATACATGCAACCTGATATCAAGAATGAAAAAAGCATAAGAAATCCAGTATTCATATGTCAGCTTCCTGTTAGTGTCTGCATATATCTTACTCAAGTTAAAAGTTAGAGATGGAGATGAGGCTACCAAAGATCATCTTACTGCAGTGTGTAATTTTAAGAAACATATACAAAGATCTTCTACCCCGCATCAAAGAGTAACCACTAATTCTTCAACAAATGTGAATTGCTGACTATATTGACTATGAACCAAACATTTGCACACGAGGCACTTTTTAGGGATAGGATAAGCACAGGCAGTTCTTTTCTTATCCTCCATTGTCATAATCATCAAGGCATTTCTCAATTAACATGAACATTGCATGTTTCTCTTATATGCACGCTTCAAGGTATGTATACTTATTCGTAAGGTAGAGATGCCACTATAACTCATCACAGACAACTAAATTGACAAGTGAATTTCATCGAGCCTTAATTCGAAAGGTATAGAAAATCAGCTAAAAGGCGAAAGAAAAAGAACAAAATAGATCATACACAAAACAAATTACTTGATTTTTGAAGTACAGCAGTGTTAATAAAGCAGAATACATGTGGACAACTTACCAATCAATAGAAGTCAGATATCTCGGTCCTGATATACTAAATACATCCCTTTTAGAGTCCACTGTGATGCTCTGTTCTATTGATAACGCCATCGAAAGATGTGCTAGATCAAAAATAGAATGTCTCATTAATAATAGTCTAATGAAACATCTGCAGCAACGAAAATAGAATGTCTCAAATTCTTACATTTGCAGAAAAGAAAACAGGTGTTCCTGTAGGAGGCTACAGATCAGAATCCTACCATCAAACAAAATATTAATATCCCAAAAGGGAGAGCCCAAAACAACCTCGCCTGAACAACCAAAATTCTAAAACTTTTTTTTTT
>BQKN01063786.1:91804-117330 GCA_022839385.1 Asparagus kiusianus | reverse complement strand
CGTCAATTCTAATTGAATGGTGCATGTCAGGGGACACATGTCCGTTGCTAGCAAAGTGCCACAATTTGGCTACTGAAAACACCATAACAGTTGGCCCATTTTGCTTGGAGTCGGCTTGGGCTGGGTCCGAGTAAAATGAGAACAATTCTAGGCGGATGCGGTCGTGCATTAACTGGGGGAACTAAAAAGTCTTTTTCGGCTTCACGTGGCTGACGTTACCACACATTCTTTTTGACTTCCGTAGCTCCGGTTTTTGTGCCGGATTGCGGGTTGTTCGAGGTTAATGGGTTGCGCCTCGATCCCTGAGATGCCGCTTCGGATTCTGATAGTTAATATTGACCGTTGGTCAAATTCTGATCCGACCGCTCAAATTCCGGTAGCTACGGATTCAGCTACCTATATATAAAGCTAGGGCTAGGGGAATGGCGGTTATTACCCTTTGAAATTCCCTTTTGAGAACTTGAGATGCTCCCCGTCTATCTTTTTTGATGATTACTCTCCCCTCTTTGATGGCAACAGATCCTGTAAATCGACAAGCTCTTCTGGTGCAGTTTCACTCCAAAGTGACTCAAACGAAGATGAGGACGCTTCACGGGAGATTTGATATCCCTCAAGAGTATGAGCTGATGGTCCCGACGAGGTCGGAGGTAGTCTATGACCATGGACCGGATCGGGCTCCACCTTACTTAAGGTACTTGGAGTTTGGCTTGTGGCTGCCCTTGCACCCTTTTCTTCAACAAGTTTTCACAGCTCTAAGGGTATTGCCGGCCTAGATGAAGTCAAACGTCATCGCGACCCTGATGGGGTTCATGGTGATCTGCCATTAGTTAGCGATAAAGCTATCTCTGCGAGTCTTGGGCTGTTTGGTGAGCGTTGAAGTGAACCAAACCGAGCCCCATTTCCATTTCCAGATGATGGGAAAGTACAAGCTCATCACCGGCCTTCTCGACTCAAACAAGGACTGGAAGAAGAAGTTCGTTAGGGTCGTGGGGGGTGACTTAGACCTGGGCTGCTTGAACTGGCCTGAGATAAGGAGGGAAGCGTTAATAGCCGATGACCTGCTTAACACCGAGAGGGATGCGCTGGACCAATCAAGGCGTATGCTGACTCTCGCTGAGTAGAGCACCTGCTTGACAACTCGGTCTTACGGGTGGCTAATATATTTGTCGTACCCCCCTCTGCTAAGGACTAAGAGAGAGCTTCAGCCTTGATCTTAGGAACAACGGAAGCAGTGATGGCATTGTCCGTTCCTCTAGCCTACCCCCAAGAAGGACCATCAGCAAGGGGCAATTTGGCTCCAATGGAGGCCGAGACGACAAAGGCGGAGCCTTCTGCTGCCCTCGTCCATAGGCGAAGGAGGAGATCGCGGATGGATGAAGAGCAAGTACCTCGGACGGCGGTCGAGGTGGTCGAGACCGACGTCATCCACATGGACGAGTCAGTCCCGGAAGAGAAAGCTGACGCACCCCAGGAAGAGGTTGGAGTCGAGGCAAGAGCCTTCGTAGATGAAGGAGGGTCATCTGTCCATAACAGCGAGTCGTCCCGCTGGGGGAAAGAGCTGGTTGGGGAGGAAATAACCCGCAGGTTGGAGTACCCTTATCCTCAATCGCGTTGCTGCGATTGGAGAGGAAGAATGGGGCATGATGAGGTAGTACCTCATTGGGTCTTCGAGGGTCAGCCCTCGACTTGGACAGGAGCCCAACCCAGAGCACCGCTACCAGCCTGCTCACCATCTCGATGTCAGGAGGTCGATCTTTGGTTCTCGCCTGACTCAGGCGAGGGCAATCGAGTAGCTCTGGCTTCCTTAGGATGAGGAGTTCTTGAGGGGGTTTCCTAATGCCGATCTCCACCAAAGCCTTCGGAGCTACTTGGTTCAGGGGGCGCTGGTTCAGCAAGAGATATTCGGTCAGATAAAGCAGATTCGGACTTCGTATCTCAAGCTCTTAGGGGAGGTAGGTTCTCTGAGGGCCGCCAAAGAGGTTAACTCGGAACGGCCTACGGAGCTGCCAACCCCGAGAGCTTCCAAGGTTGATAGGCTCAGGCGAGAGCTTGATGAGAGCAACAGGAAGGCTAGGAGAGTGGATGAGGCTCTCCAGGAGAGGGACCGTGCTAATGTGCAGGTCGAGGTCAAGAAGCAAGTGACGGTGCATGCAAAGCATCAGCTGAATGAGGAGCATGCAACACTCGTCATACTTCAAGGGGAGGTCGCCCGCCTACAGGAGTCCTTGGCAGTGACCCAAATCCGCAGCGCCTACCTTGAGTTTGAACCTTATCGCGAGGGGATCATAAAGGAGTATCGATAGTGACCTACTAGAAAAACAAAGGTGGCGATAGCCTGCAAGGCTGGGTACGACTACCTCGTGGTGCAACTTCTGACCGAGATGAGGAACCCACCCGGTCGCTTTCACTATCCTCCCATCATAGCCGTTTGGATGAGTTGGTGGAGGTGGAAGCACTTTGGGGGGCTCGATCTTAGCGAGGAAGAGGAGGAGTCGGACAATGAAGCTCCTAGGGCTCTAGGCGGGAAGACCGACGAAGGCGGTGACTGCTCGACTCCTCCGCCGACTGCTATGGGCGGCTCCTTACCTTTAAACCCAGGAGCCAGAATGGACCTTTCTTAGTCTCCTAGGAATTTCATGTCTCTCACCTTTGCACTGTATATATGTGCATATGTACTTTGTAGATACTCCATGTAAGTGAATAAAAATATATTTTAAGCTAGAATTACTTTTTTGTGTTGTGTAATCTTATTTTGGATCTCCTAGATGAATTAGCTCCGCCATTGGCTTGTGAATTTGACTGCTGACCTGAGGGGGCTCATTCTTCGTTGAGAAGATACGTTTCAAACTTGAACAGTTGTTTCTGTTGTCTTTATTTTTTTTTTGTCTTGGTTTGGAGCCAATCGAGTCGACGGCCCTTGCTATTCATCGTTTGAACTCCTTGGGGCAAGTGCCTGAGAGGTACGAGTCTGCTTTTACAGAGGGTGAGCAATCTTAGTGAAGTCCTTTTTCTTTTAACTCCTTTGTTGACTCTGGAGGATCGACAAGGTCTGGCCGACTGTTTATCGAATAGACATCGTTTGGTGAGTTTCTAGATGCCTTTATTGGGCAGGTGAAATGTCACTATTTAAAATGACGTGATGATGTTATTAGAAGTCAGAAAGTTATTTGTCTCTTTGATTTTCAAGAGAAGATGTGTGGAGTAAAGGGGGCGGCGAGTTTTGTGCAAGCTGTTTGGATTTCAAGGTGTATCATGTTCATTCATTTTGAAACGAGTTGACTGTTCAGATTATTCCACGTGTCTCCCCTGAGTGCTATGTAACCCACTGGTGGCGAAGGGAGTTCTTCACAAATTTTCACCCTAGATTTCCGACGTTTGTCTCTCAGATTTCCCAAATCTCCCTACAAACTTAACCATCTTCCATGGCTACTCAAACTTCCACCGTCGGCCACAACAAGGAGAGAATCGATCTTCTCCCGCCAATCTGATCGAAGATCTGCACCCAAGAGCTCGAGATGTACTATGAGCTTTACGACCTCCCCAAAGCCTTCACACTCTTAGAGCCGAGTGGGGATGAGCCAGTGTACCGCCACAACCAAAACAAGTCGCTGATGTACGTCGCCCAACTAGAGTATGGGCTGAAAGCACCCTAAAGGGGGGTGAATAGGGTATATGCTAATCTAATCAGATATTAATGCCAAATTAAAACTAATAATGAAATATCCGAGCTATTATGATATACAACAAGTTATGTGTAAGGATATATAATTAAACAACGGGCGATATAAACATGAACACGCAAATGAGAGAGATAGTGTGCAAATTTACAAACGCAAACACAAGACAAATGATCACGAAGTTCGGTCGATCCATGACCTACGTCTCCGCTCCTCACCCTCGAGGAGATCTTCATTATCTCAAAAAACAACTACACAATCAGTTTTCAACTCTCACCGATAAACATTTACAACTCACACAATTGTCAATACACAATACACTCCTCTAAGTATTGGCCTAACCCGTATCACCTTCCTCAAGTGCTCGGAATTACTACCTCTCCCTAGAATTTACAACCGACGTCACTCTTCTTGGAATTGACCCCGCCTCTCACCAGCCTTTGGGTATTACAACGTGTTCTCAACAAATAATAAGCTCAAATAAATGATTTGTTCTCCAACAAAGATGAGAACGAAATAGTAAGCTCACTCGATGAATCACACCCCACAACCCAAATATACTATATATGAAAATACTTAAGCTCAAATGGTTGTGTGTGTAAACAATGAACAATAAAAAAAATTAAACTCAAATTAATTTAGCAAATATATGTATATAAATCAAAATGACAATAAGCTAGATTAAAGAGTTAGAAAAAACTTCTCTAAACAAGAGGGATGACAAATTGAGGTTTGAAGATGATGCTCAAAACGGATATGATCTCCTCCTCTAGTAAACACTTTTGCATAAACAGAAACACACTTGATTTTTCCTTTAAAACCCTTAAAAAAACTTGCAAAACTTTGTTTTAAACATCCATAGTTATTTTTAAGTGTTGAAAAGGTTGAGGGGAATTTATAGATACTCAAAACAATAGCCCAAAGCCAAAGGAAAGCACAAAAAACAAGGCAAAACCCGCAAAAATGGAATCTGGAATAACTAGCCATTTTTGCAATGGCTCTCTGGCCGGTCGACTGATTTTCATGTGTTAGACGACCGATTTGGGGTCACCGGTCAACCGGTTGAGAGGTGTCGGTCGAGCGATTTTATGCACACAGTAGATATGGCGGATTCAAAAATTTTTGCGTAGCTAACTTTCTAAAATCAATTAAA
Source organism: Asparagus kiusianus (assembly GCA_022839385.1). Taxonomy (NCBI): domain Eukaryota; kingdom Viridiplantae; phylum Streptophyta; class Magnoliopsida; order Asparagales; family Asparagaceae; genus Asparagus; species Asparagus kiusianus. The sequence goes on along the minus strand of BQKN01063786.1, from coordinate 112,500 downwards.
AATATCAAGTAAACTCCAAAAATAGAAAAAGTTTGAGAAAAGTTTCTACACATGTAGATAAACATGTTAAAGAAATAATTTCTAAAATATCACTTCGGATTTTTGAGAAATCACTGTTTTAAAATGGATATTCCAGATTCTAAAAACTGTTAAAACACTTGATTTTGTAAAATCAATTTAACATAGTAAATCAACTCTAAAAATGATAAAATTTGGGAAATGTTTATAAACATGTAATAGAACATGTTAGAAAAAGAATTTCTCAAATTATATTTCTCATTTTTTAATACTCAATTTATTTTGTAAACTGTTCAAAAATACGAAATCGTCAAAACTTGATTTTGATGAAATTTCTTCAAACAAGTTTTGAAACACTTTCAAATAGATTTCTAGACTTGAGAAAATATATAAAATTTTATCGTTAAGTCTATAATCCAAAACGATGATAAATCAATAATAAGTGTATATGAATTTTGAGCTATAAGTATAAACACACAAAGTATAACAACTAAACTAGGCACTATATACCCAAGCTAAAAAAATCTTCATTTGAGCTCGATATTAGTAGTGAGGATGAAGCACGATCTTGTCTTTGACTGGAAATGCGAATGACTTCATTCTTATATCCGCCGACCTCCTTTAGATATTATTGTGAAGGCGTAATCCAACCAACCTCCGACAGGAGGATCTTTGTGTAGAGTTCCTAATAAACAAATACAAAACACTCGACAAACTGATGTTACGAATTGTTTGCTAATCATCAAAACTAGATTAAATAGTAGGCTCATAAACATGTTGAAGGGCAAGCAGCGCGGCCTCCAGAATCTTTGGTGGACGAGGCCGGCGAGGAACAAGAGGTCAGCTCCTACTGGCCTTTCCGCCATTAGGTTTTGGAGCTTGACCCTCAAGTCAGGGAGAAATCCAAGGCCATGCTGATGGGAGTGCCGTTGTGCCCTTGTTCGTCCAGGAGAGAACTCCCAGAGGGCGACAGGTTCGTCGTGGAGGCGCCGTACAATAGAGAGAGTTCGGTCTTGGGGTCAAAAACTACCCAAGTCCGAGCTATCCCACAATTCGCCCTCCCAAAGGATGAGGGGTTCTCGCAGGAGATGCCGAGCGTCGTCTTGCACTTAGCACTCAAGGGCTACTTGGTTCGGGGGGGCTGTTAGAGGTGGAGCTGTTTAGCCAATTTTCCTACATGTACAATTCCCCTTCTAAGTTAGAGGCAGACATGGCTAAGGAGAAGTCGGCTAGGGAGGAGGCGGAGAAGAGAGTCGTCGCCTTGGAGGCCAAGCTAAATGTAGACTGTCTAAAAATTACTGCAAATAGCTAATCTCCACAAAGCACAAATGATGGAGGTCACGATCTGACAACTTTCATATCAATTAATGAGAGTTATAATTTGACGATTCTCACAATAACTGATGATGAAAGTTACAATCTGACAACTTTTGTAACAACAAAAGAGAGTTACAAACTAACGACTCTCACATCTCAAAGAGCCAAAGGCCAAGATTATAATAAGACAATCCTTACAACACTCTAACAGAAGAGATTACAAGTTGATGATCTCTTCAAAGCAACACGCGGAAGTCATCATCGTGTTCCAAGTTCAAAACGCAGAGCTCATCAACGCGTTCCAAGCTCAAAACGCGGAGCTCACCACCGCATTTCCAGCTCAATACACGAAGCTCACTACCGTGTTTTCAGCTCAATACGCGAAGCACGCTACCGTGTTTTCAGTTCTAGATGCAATGGTCATTTCCAGAACGCAAATCTCACGTTTGACCCATCCAACCACGTTTTAAACGGCCCCAAAACCATTTTCACGAATTAAGGGCATCAAACCCTTATTAAGGAGTGATTTAAGGAGGCGGTTATGCCCCCCTTAAACCTTTATAAATAGCTGAGAAGTCAGCTACAAAAGGATCCTTTTTTGGATCATCTTAAAAGGGCTTTTGGATCAGATCTTTGGAGCATTATTAAGAGCTTTTCTTGGAGCTTTTGCCTTGGCATGTAAACCATTTTGGTTAAATTGAAAAGGATTAATTTTCTTTCTAAAATCAACTCTTTTACAGAGTTTTAAACTCGTTCAGAGTTCTTAACTCGTTCAGAGTTCTTAACTCGTTAAGAGTTTTAAACTTACCTCGCAAGTTCTCCTCGACAACACGTCAAGAGAAATAGATTGTGCTCCACGAAGTGAAGTGCTCGGATCATCAACAGGATACAGGATTCAAACTCTCATCGCTACCAAAAAGAACCAAGTTTTAAACAAATAGAAGGATCTCCCGTCGATTCCTTCTTTCTTTTGTAAATCGGGAAACTGGTAAGAGAAAATTATAATTTATTTTCTAAGTCAGTTAGAGAGAGATTACATCGAGAGATTATATTCATTCTTTTTCTAAGTCAGTTAGGAAGATTAATGCAAATTTTATTCTCAATTTTCTCACAATTTTTTTCCATAAACAAAAGATGACGACTCCGTTGGGGACTAACTTTTTCACCGATGAAGAAGTGGTGGCGCAATCCGACAACAACCTCGTTGGAATAATGGTTGAAACTCTTGTTGTAGAGTTCAATCAAGCCAAGTATGAGGAGTTACTCTCCTCCGGATCCCTTAGCCCCAAGGAAACGCGAAAGATCCGCAAAGTCTCCAAAGAGACTAAAGCTCTAATTGTGGCCGACTCACCAAAGGAGGATCTCTCCCTTGGACTAGACTGCTCGGACAGCCCTGCCTCTGAAGGAGAAGATTCAGCTCCAATTCAACTCCTCAATCGAGTTAGAAGCCTTACACTCGTGCCCAAACAAAAGGTATCGGGTCATAAGAGGCCTATTGCCGTAACTAACTTGATCACTACAAATAGTGATGTCGCTGCAAAAGCCTTAAATCAGGCTACGAAGAACGTTGCTCGAGGAAGGAGAAGGTCTCTAAGACGAGCACAACTCCAAGAAAGCCAATCCTCCACCCAACGCGAACTTCATGTTTGTGAGCCTCGACGCGACCCTGAGCTCCGCGGTTCTACTTTAGAACACGAGCCTCGAGTTTATGTGCCCAAACACAACCCCTGAAAAAACCAAGCTAAACTCGACCCTCATGGCGCGTTCCACAGACAAAACGCAGACCTCGAGTCAGCGTTGAACGCTAACCTGAGCTTCGCGTTACTCAATCAAAACGCGAACCTCGAGTTCACAAAGGGGTTGCACGCGACCCTCATATTCAATTGCTCAAACGCGACCCTCGCGTTCAATTGTCCAAACAACTGATTTGGGCCCAAGTAATAAAACCCAATACATGACCTGATGTATGTCGTAAACCTTCGGGGTGCTACCCTGAACCCCGTCAAGGGGTTGTCTACTCCTCCGGACCCCCCAGCCAGGGACGCGCAACCCCCTTGACCCTCGGCTCGTTGATCGGGCAGCGAGACCCCCATACTGGGTTATTCGTAGCATGACTAAACTGATGGGCGGACATAAGAAGTCCACGAATTCGAGGCATCTAAACAAGATTCATATTCACCAAAAGTCAGTTCTGCCCAATCATAGGCAGGAGGTTCTAATTCAAACCTCACGTTCAGTGAGTAACTCATCCCGAGTCTCTGCAATAGACTTGAGAGAGTTCATGTCAAGAGAAAGACCGGTACAACAGGTCGCTCGTTCGTGCCAATGTGAACGACTGATTTCTACTGTCCTCTCGGGATGTCAATGCTTCTCACATGTGGCCAAACCATTGGTGTTCGACCGATTAACCAACGTTGCTTTACCCAGTAAACGATGACGTTCCCACAAGAAGACGACTTCGGAAGAAGAGTACTTTTGAGTCACTTCTAACATGGTGAGTATAGGGAGATCATAAATCCCTAGCTCCGATGAGGCAGAGATGGATCGTTCCTCTAACTTGAAAGAGATCCTAAGTGAGTCTGATGGAATCTATCAGCACACTCGGACTCAAAAGGGATTCATTCCTCCTATCAACTACCAGAAGTTGGCTAAAGGAATTGAGTTTGATGATGAATACTCAGCCATCGCAGAATCTCAATCTTCTAGCTCTTCTGCATAACACGAAAGCTCTGCTTATATGGTAGGATATCTTGATGATCTTATGAAGAGACTTGATGAGCAGCAAGTCATGCTCAAAGCATAGTAGGAGGCCATCGATGAACTCCGGATCTTGATGGCTCAAATTATCGCAGACAGGGCTAAGTTCCCAAAAGCAAATTCTCCGCCCCCAATGCAAATCTTCCCGAAGAGTGGGATCATCTTCATCGAAGGGGAAGGAAAAAGCAATTAAGACTTCCGATCAAGAAGCTCACAATATAGAATCTTCCTCTGAAGAAGGAAGAGATGCCAAAGATGAGCAGAATTCTCAGTCAGCTAAAATGCAAGAACTAGAAGCCTGTGTCAATGCTATTGCTAATAGACACGAGCTCCAAGATGAGGGAGTTGTCAGGCTCTATCCTGCCGAATGGGATACAACCTCTTATCCTCCAAAGTTCAAAGTCTTGACTCTGTAAGCTTTTGACGGCACGAGATTACCGAACCAACACATCTACTATTTCAAGTCACAGACTAGGAATATGGTAGCAAATGATGTCGTGCTGACTTAGTTAATCATTAGCACCCTCAAAGGAGTTGTCTTTGAATGGTTCATGAAATTATCTGTCAGATCTATCCAGAAGTAAGCGAATCTAGAGAGACTCTTCCTGTAAAGATTCTTTGATGACGACACAAAAGCCTCCGTCACTACCCTTCTTACCACTAAACAGAAGGAGAGAACCCATCAAAGCCTTCATCGAAAGGTTCCGAAGTGTGTCTCTTCGATGTCTGACAGGTATGACACGGTTTACACTGGTGAAAACCTGTTGACACAATTTACAGACCAACTTCCTAGCCCAAATGGGGGTTGCGGAATGTTGTTCTTGGAAACAACTTGTCTTCCAAGGTGAAAAGGCTGAAGAAATTGTTACTAGGTTCAAAGCTAAAACCAAGACAGAGAACAATAGCCACCAACATGGTGTCAGTCCAACTCGGGAGTTGTCTACCATTTTAAGTTCCAATCGGTATGATTCTGATCCCTAAAAGGGAGCTACACCTGATAAACACCGACCCACATGCTCAGAGAGATAAATGGTTAGTACCCCTTGCTACTCCGAAAGGAGAGACAATATGGGTCCATCTCGATCTACTTGATGACCAACAATGGACAAGTGTCTCGGAGAAAATTAGGGGAAAGAATGCCTAATCTTGGTATTCTCCTGGATGCTCATGACAAGACCGTCTTCACTAAACTATTGTCTCGCAAAATGGTCCATACTGTTATCACAGCACGAGATATGATTTGTACCTCGAAATGTTGTTAAATGATAAGCCTTGATAGATTTCTTAGCTGACCATACAGCACCAGATTCTCCTAAGACGGAGTGGGGGTTGGTTACTTGAAATCCTTTGGATTAAGAGTAACAAATCTTTTAAGTTGTCAGGTTCAACAAAATACCTCTGTCAACTATAAAAATCTTTCCCAGCGGAGTTAATCCCAAATGGGAAGGACTCTTCGTAGTAGAGTCAGTCTACTCAAGTGGAGCTTGTTGTTTTATTAATAAAAAAAGGTGATAGGCTCATGATGTCAATTAACAGGAAATTTCTTAAGAAAAATAACTCATGTAAATCATGAAGCTCACTTCTTCCCCTGCTAAGTCTTAGTCAAGACTATGGGTTGATTATTTGTTATTTCTCAAATAGAATTATGAATTCTCAAAACTGTCAAGTTAACAAATTACCTCTGATAGTATAAGGCACTTCACGTGCATCACCACTATAATCAATTTATCAATCCTCTTTAATAGGATGATAAGTCTACAAAGTTACTCAAATCGCAAAACACCACACCTCTGTTTGGCAGGAAAATTCGAAGAAGGCAATTGAGAATTAAATTTGTATTATTCTCTAATAGACTTAGAAAAAGAATTAATTACAATTCCCTCAATGCAATCTCTCTCTAACAAACTTAGAAAAAGAAATTACAAATCTTCTCGATCGGTTTCCCGATTTACAAAAGAGAGAAGGAATTGACGGGATCCTTCCTTTTGTTTAAAACTGAGCTTTTCTTGGTGTCGATGGAATGTCTCCCTCGATGTTCGTGTCGAGTTTGTTTTCTGTTGATGATCCAAATGCTTCACCTCGTGAAACATTGTATTCGCCCCTTGACTCGAAGTCTTAGACGAACTTGCATGGCAACTTTGAAACTCTTAACTAGTTTAATAACTCAGTGCGAGCTTAAACTCTGTAAAGAGTTAATTGATTTAACTAAAAATCGGTTTCAAGCCAAGACCTAAACTCTGTTGCTGAACCAGAAGATGCTCTCGGTTATTGAAGGAAGAATGTCGACCTTCTCCTCAAAACCTTTAGATCTCCAAAATTCCATCCCTTTGATGATCTACACCCCCACCCCCACCCCCCCACCCCCAAGATCTCTTCTTTGCTGCCGAAAAAAGGATCTGAAGTAGCCCCGAACTAAGCTGAATTTTTAGCTATTTATAGGGGATTAAGGGGTGTAACCAACCCATAAAATCACTCCTAAGTAGAGGAGTGATCCCCTCAAATCGTGGAAAACGGTTTTGAAACCGTTCAGCTTGTGTTTGAGCGAGTCAAACGTAAAATCCGCATTCTGACATGAATTTTGCGTTCGAACACAGCAGTTGGAAGCTGCGTTGGTAGCGTTTAGAAGCTACGTTTGTAGCGTTTGGAAGCTACATTAGCAGTTGTATTTGCAGCGTCTAGAAGCTGCGTTTGTGGCATCTGAAAGCTGCATTGGTAGTGTATGTTTCCAGCGTTTGGACGCTGCATTTGCGGCTGGGTTAGAGCTGCGTTTGCGGCTGAGTTAGAGCTGCATTTGAGGCTAGGTTTGAGCTGCATTTGCAGCTAGATTACGCAGTGGTTGCGTCGTTTTGGCTCCAGAATGCAGAGGCGAGCTTGTCGAGCTTCAGGCAAAGTCCAGTCTTGCAAACGGACTTCAGAACATAACTTGCTACGAAGAACAGGTCATAACTTTCAAACCGTAAGTCGGAATTGGACGAATTATATATGAAAATCGACTATCTCAATGAGACGGTGCCGACCAAACCCACACAAAGGGTTCGGTTTGCTCCCGTCCATTTCGCCAAATTCCTTACGGTTTGAGAGATATCTGTGTTTGGATTTGAAGAGACCGTCAATTTGTAGTCTCTTTTGCTAGAGCGTTGCAAAGATCGTCATCTTATAACATTCGTCTTGGCTCTTTGAAAATATAAGAGTCATCAGATTATAACTCTTGATGTTGATTGTGAAGGCTATTGAATTAGAGCTTTTATCGGTTGTTGTAAAGGTCGTCAGATTATAATCTTCATCGATCTACGTAAAATTTTTAAAATTGTAGCCTTCTGGAAGTCGTCAAATTATAACTTCTATCATTGGTGTTTGATGGGGATTAGTTATCTACACTAAATTTTAGACAGCCTACAGAACCCCCTCTAAAATTTTCAAAAGTTTGCGGTTGACTAAGATGAATTTTCGAAATACTTTGGATCTCAACTCCGATCTTAGAGCTGTTGATTTCTTATCATAAAGGAGTTGTTCTCTGCACCCGCTTCGAAGACATCTTGGTTGAAGAGTTTTTCCATGTAGGACCTGTGTGAGGATGAGCTTCGAAGAGAAACTGTAGCGACGGTACAAGCTACTCATGAGTAGAAGCTCTCAAACGTCACGTCACGACTCACATCCATTCAGCTAATGGGCCCGTAAACATTTATAGGATTTTTAGCAAACCCTCAGCCATCAACGGATTTGATAAGCCTTTACCGACTACCGTTTGAGTCGGGCTAGCATATGGATTGTCTAAGTTTGTTCCACATGTAACGTTGTACTAAAAGAATGAGCTCTCTTAGACTTAGTGCTATGATACCGAATACATAAACTTTGTCAATTTCACAGGAATGGACTACCCGACAACGCGTGTTAGGGGTAGGCTTATCTCTAATTAGGGATCGAGATAAAGTCACACATACGTGTAAGGCATGGATTTTTGATACTACAATGTTGAATACGTAGACTTCGCTATTATTGTGAGAATAGGCCACCCGACAGCATGTATTAGATGCAGACTTATCCCTAATTAGGGATCAAGATAAAGTCCCACATGCGTGTAAGTCATGAATCCTGGTGTTATTAATAACAACCTACTACGATATTGAATACGTAGGCTTTGCCACTATTTCTTTCTATGTTATGTTTTCACTTGAAACAATAAAAGTTAGAAGTGTCAGAGGTGTAGTATTAACTTGGCATGAATTTTCAATTAGAGTAAAATTTAGAAATCTTCTTCATTGTCACTAGGTCAATTCCAGAAAATTTTTAACCCGCTGGGGATTTTATAATAAAAACTTGCTATTTTTGTTGAAAAATGATTAACAAGTTCATTTGGGGGTTTGACTCTTAGAGGTGTGATGTTAACCTAATAGTATTTTATGGTCTTATCGCACTATTGAAAAGAGTCGATAAGTTGATTTGGTCGTCAGAGGTATGATGTTAACTTGACGGGTTTGTGGACCTATCGCTCTATTAAAGAGAGTCGATAAGTTAATTTGATTGTCAGAGGTGTGATGTTAACTTGACAGGTTTGTGGATCTATCGCTCTATTGAAGAGAGCCGATAAGTTGATTTAGTCGTCAGAGGTGTTTTGTTAACGTAAAAAGATTGTGGACCTATCGCTCTATTAAAGAGAGCCGATAAATTGATTTGGTCATCAGAGGTGTTTTGTTAACGTGACAAGATTGTGAACCTATCACTCTATTGAAGAGAGTCGATAAGTTGATTTGGTCGTCAGAGGTGTAATGTTAACATGACGTCATCAGAGGTGTAATATTAACGTGATGAAAGGATTGGTTGTCAGAGGTATGATATTAACGTGACAGAATTTATTGCGATCAGAGCAACTTTATGGAATTATCATCCTATTGAAGAGAATTAATAAGTGGATTATCAGATGTGTGATGTTAACGTGACAGGAGTTTGTTACGATTAGAGAAACTTTGAGGACTTATCATCCTATTAAAGAGGATTGATAAAGGAATTTTGGAGGAATTGGCTATCAGAAATGTATTGTTAACTTGATAGTTTTGTGAATTTGTTATTCTGTTTGAGAAATAACAAATAACCAACCCCCAGTCTTGACTAAGACTTAGCAGGGGAGGAATTTTACAGTTGACAGAAGTGTCTTGTTGAACATGACAACTTAGAAAATTTATTACTCATAATCCAGTGAACCACAAATAAACCAACACCCAATCTTGAATAAGTGCAGGGGGAAATGGTAAACAAGGCACATCGCCTAGTGGGCCACTATCCGTCAAATCGTTCAATGACATTTGAGTATAATAACTATGATTGGAATACGCCACACAGCAGACCTTTATCTGAAGAGTTTGGCTATCAGAGGTAACTGTTAACGTGATAGCTTTGTGGACCTACCATTCTATTGAAGAGGATTGGTTTCAGTGGCCGTAGTATCTTTCCCTTCTAACTGAGAAGATGGGGCTTAGTCTCATTCTCAAATTGATTCTTCCTACTTTATTTTTCGGCTTTGACCCTGGTAATTATTTTTTGAGCCTATTCTCCTTGAGAGATTAGTTGTCTCCAGGAACTATATTCTGCAACTCTCATTTACGCTAGAAAATTGGTCTGCAAGTTGTGTCGACATGTCTTCACTAAGATAGACTGTGTCATACCTGACGAACATCGAAGAGCCATGCTTCGGAACCTCTTGACGAAGGCTTTGACGGAGTCCCTCTTCTTCTGCTTAGTGGCGAGAAGGGTATGAATGGAGATTTCTGTATCCTCTTTAAAGAATCTTGATAGAAAGAGTCTCTCTAGATCTGCCCACTTTTGGATACATTCGACAAGCAGTTTCCTGAACCATTCAAAGGCAACCCTCTTGAGAGTGCCAATGAACAAATGAGCTAGTATAGCGCCGTTCGATATCACATTCCCAGTCTGTGACTTGAAATGATAGATATGTTGGTTCAATGATCCCCTGCCGTCAAAAGTTTGTAGCGTCAAGATCTCAAACTTTGGAGGATAAATGGTTGCATCCCATTCGGCAGGATAGGGCCTAGCAACTCGCTCATCTTGGAGCTCTCTTTTGTTAGCAATGGCATTGAGGCGAGCTTCCAATTCTTCCATTTTTACAGAATGAAGATTTTGCTCGTTCTTAGTCTCTCTTTCTTCATCAGAGAAAGATTCCAGGTTGTGGGTTTCTTGGTCAGAAGCAGCACCATCAACCACCTTTCTCTTCCCTTTGCTTGTGTGACGTAGGGATGAAGACGTTCTTCCTCTTCAGGAAGATTCTTTCCTTGGCGGTGAATTTGTCTTCTGACATTTGACCCTATCTATGACATATTAAGTCATCACGATCCGGAGTTCATTGATGGTCTCCTGCTGTGCTTTGATCATGGCTTGCTGCTCATCAAGTCTCTTCATGAGATCTTCATGGTTTCCCGTCATATAGGCGGAGCTCTCATGTTCTACGAAAGAGCTAGAGGATTGAGATTTTGCGATAGCCGAATGCTCACCATCGGATGTAGTTCCTCTAGCCAATCTTCAATAATCGACATGAGGTATGGCTCCTGTTCGCGTCCGAGTGCGTTGGTAGATTCTTTCAAACTCGTTAGTGATTTCTATGACGCTTGGAGAATGATCCGTCTCTGACTCATTAGAACTAGGGAATGACGACTTCCCTCTACCGATCATATTGATAGTGACTCAAGGATACTCGGTCTCTGAAGACTTCTTCTTGTAATGACATCGTCGCTTGCTTGGTCGAGCCACTCTCGTCAATCGGTCGAACACTGATCACCTAGGCACCAAAGCACAACATTGGCATTCTGAGAGGACCGCAGAAATAAGCCGCTCACATTGACATGAATGACTAGCTTGTTGCACCGGTCTTTCTCTTGATAAAAGTTCCCTTAAATCAAAGACTTGGGAAGTATTTCTCACTGAACGTGAGGTTGAAGCTAGAACCCCCTGTCCATTAGTAGACGGGACTGGTTCTTGGTAAACATGGATCTTAAATCCATGTTGGTCTTTTCTGACAAGACGAATCATATCATGTCTTAAAGAAGGAACACGAGAGTCGTGTTTAGATTGAAGAACGCAAGACTGAGGTCTGTGTTTTGCTGGTGAAACGCACCTCTGTGAGCTGCTGGTCAACGCAGTCCTGAGACTTGTGTTTGGATTCTGAAACGCTCTCCTGAGAACTGCGTTTGGTTCTGGAATGTACTCCTGAGAGTTACGTTCTGTTTAGGAAACACGTCCTGGAGAACTGTGTTTTGGTATTGGAACGCATCCTTGAGGACTGCGTTTTGAGTTTGGAACGCTCCCTTGAGGGTTGCATTTTAGTTAGATCACGTTGGGCTTGTATTTGGGCTCATCAACGTGAGGTTTGCGTTCTGAAGCAGAAACGCAGAGCTCTTGCTGAGGCTCACAAACGCATAGCTCGCATTGATTGGAGGATCGGCTCTCTTGAAATTATGCTCGTCGTAGGGATCTCCTCCTTCGTTTAGCGACATCCTTCTTAACCTGTTTTAAGGCTTTTACAGCGACATCACCATCTATAATGATCAAGTTTGTCGCTGCAATGGGCCTCTTGTGACCCGATGCTTGCTGTTTAGGCACGGGTATAGGGTCATTAACTCGAGTGACGAGTTTAGTTGCGGCTGGGCCTACTCCTTCCGAGGAGAGGCTGTCCGAGAGATCTAGTCCAAAGGAGAGGCCTTCCTTTGGTGGTTCAGCAACGATTAGAGCTTTAGTCTCCTTGGAGACTTTGCGGATCTTGCGCATAACCTTAAGGCTAAGGGATCCGAATGAGAGTATCTCCTCGTACTTAGCTTGATCAAACTCCACAACAAGAGTTTCAACAGTGGTTCCAGCGAGGTTGGCATCGGATTATGTCACAACTTCTTTGTCAGTGAAGCTAGTCCCCAGCAGAGTCGCTATCTTTTGTTTGGTGGGAAAATTCGAAGAAGACAATTGAGAATTAAATTTGTATTATTCTCTCTAACAGACTTAGAAAAAGAATTAATTACAATTCTCTCAATGCAATCTCTCTCTAACAAACTTAGAAAAATAAATTATAAATCTTTTCGATCGGTTTCTTGATTTACAAAAGAGAGAAGAAATCGACAGATATCATTCCTTTTGTTTAAAACTGGGTTCTTCTTAGTGTTGATGGAATGCCTCTCTCAATGTTCGTGTCGAGTTTGCTTTCCGTTGACGATATAAACGCTTCACCTCATGGAACGTTGTCTCCGCCTCTTGACTCAAAGTCTTGGACGAACTTGCATGGTAAGTTTGAAACTCTTAACGAGTTTAATAACTCAATGCGAGTTTAAACTATGTAAAAGATTTAATTCATTTAACCGAAAATAAGCTTCAAGCTAAGATCTAAACCCTTTGTTGCTGAACCAGAAGATGCTCTCAATTATTGAAGGAAGAATGCCGACCTTCTCCTCAAAAGCACCTTTAGATCTCCAAAATTCCAGCCTTTTGATGATCTACCCCCCCCCCCCCAAGATCTCTTCTTTGCTGTCGAAAAAAGGATCCAAAGCAGCCTCGAACTAAGCTGAATTTTTAGCTATTTATAAGGGATTAAGGGGTGTATTCGACCCCTTAAATCGTTCCTAAGTGGGGGAGTGATCCCCTCAAATCATGAAAAACAGTTTTGAAACCGTTTAGCTCATGTTTGAATGAGTCAAACGTAAAATCCGCGTTCTGGCAGGAATTCTGCGTTCGAACGCAACAATTGGAAGTTGTGTTGGCAACGTTTAGAAACTACATTTGCAGCGTTTGAAAGCTGTGTTTGCAGCATCTGGAAGCTGCGTTGGCAGCGTTTGTTTGAAGCAATTGGACGCAGCATTTGCGGCTGAGTTTGAGCTGTGTCCGCGGCTGGGTTTGAACTGCATTTGCAGCTATATTACATAGTGACTGCGTCGTTTTGACTCTGGAACGCAAAGGCGAGCCTCAAGCAAGCTTGGTGAGCTTCAGGCGAAGTCCAATGCTCAGGCGGAGTCCAGTCTTGCAGACGAACTTTAGAACATAACTTGCTACGAAGAACAGGTCATAACTTTTAAACTGTAAGTCGGAATTGGACGAATTATATATAAAAATCGACTATCTCGATGAGACGGAGCCGAACAAACCTACCCATAAGGTTAGGCTTGCTCCCGTCCGTTTTACAAAATTCCTTACGGTTTGAGAGATATCTGCGTTTTGATTTAAAGACACCGTCAATTTGTAGTCTCTTTTGCTAGAGCGTTACAAAGATCTTCATCTTGTAACCTTCGTCTTTGCTCTTTGAAAATATGAGTCATCAGATTGTAACTCCCGATATTAATTGTGACGACTGTTGAATTAAAGCTTTCATTGATTATTGTGAAGATCGTCAGATTATAATCTTCATCGATCTACGTAAAAGTTTTCAAATTGTAACCTTCTGGAAGCCGTCAAATTGTAACTTCCATCATTGGTTTTTTATGGGGATCAGCTATCCACGGTAATTTTTAAACATCCTACAACCTCTAACACAATCAACTTATCAATCCTCTTAATAGGATGATAAGTCCACAAAGTTGCTCAAATCGCAACACAATCTTGTCAAGTTAACACCATACATCTGACACAATCAACTTATCAATCCTCTTAATAGGATGATAAATCTACAAAGTTGCTCAAATCGCAACACTATCCTATCAAGTTAACACCAAACTTCTATCAAGTTAATATCACACCTCTGACACAATCAACTTATTGATCCCCTTTAATAGGATGATAACTCCACAAAATTGCTCAAATCGTAATAAACTCCTGTCAAGTTAATATTTTACCTCTGACAAAATTAACTTATCGACTCTCTTCAATAGAGCGATAGATCCTCAAAATCTTATTCAAATCACAAGTACCTAATTTCGTCAAGTTAATACCACATCTCTGATAAAATCAACTTATCGACTCTCTTCAATAAAGCGATAGGTCCTTAAAATCTTTTTCAAATCACAATTACACAATTTCGTCAAGTTAATATCACACCTCTGATAAGATCAATTTATCAATCCTCTTCAATAGGATGATAAGCCCCAAATTACTATTATGTTAACATCACACCTCTAACATCTAACAGTTAAACCCCCATGAGCTTGGTCTTTTCAATAGAATGACAAGTATTTATTGTCAGCGTGAGGGTCATACCCGTATTCCAAATTCAAAATGCGAGGGTCATACCCAAATTCAAAACGCGAGGGTCATTCCCACGTTCCAAATTCAAAATACAAGGATCAGCCCCATGTTTCAAGATTAAAATGCGAGGGTCAGACCCGTATTCAATTTCAAAACGTGAGGGTCAGACCCGCGTCTTAAAATCAAAATGCGAGGGTCAGCCCCGCGTTCCCATTACCAAACGCAGAGGTCATCCCCGCGTCTCAAAATTAAAACGCGAGGGTCAGAACCGCGTTCTAATTTCAAAACGCGAAGACCAATCCCGCGTTTCAAAATCAAAACGCAGAAGTCCACCTCTGCGCTTCAGAAGCCAAATGCGAGGCTCACCTCCGCATTTCAGAAGAAAAAGCATGGTGATCACCCTTGCGTAGGTCTTGAGTAGCAAATCCCTTCAACCAAGTTCATGATGCCTTCGAAATGGATGTAGTGAACAAGTCTTCTAAGATGAGGAATAAACAACTCCAAGATCAAAATCAAGATCCAAAGTATTTCGAAAATCGTTCCAGTCAACCGCAAACTTTCAAAAACATTGAAGGGGGTTTTGTATGCTGTCTAAAAATTATTGCGGATAGCTAATCCTCACAAAGCTCAAATGATGGAGTTCACGATCTGACAACTTTCATATCAATCAATGAGGGTTACAATTTGACGATTCTCACAACAACTGATGATGAAAGTTACAATCTGACAACTTTCGCAATAACAAACGAGAGCTACAAACTAACGACTCTCACATCTCAAAGAACCAAAGGCTAAGATTACAAGATGACAATTCTTACAACACTCTAACAGAAGAGATTACTAGTTGATGATCTCTTCAAAGCAACACGCGGAAGTCATCACCGTGTTCTAAGTTCAAAACGCAGAGCTCATCACCACGTTCCAAGCTCTCCGTCGCGTTCCAAGATCAAGATGCAAAGTTCACAACCGTGTTTCCAGCTCAATACGTGAAGCTCACTACCGTGTTTTCAACTCAATACGCGAAGCTCGCTACCGCGTTTTGAGTTCTAAACCCGAGGGTCGTTTCCAGAATGCGAATCTCACATTTGACCCATTCAAACACATTTTAAACGGTTCCAAAACCATTCTTCACGAATTAAGGGCATTAAACCCTCATTAAGGAGTGATTTAAGGAGGCGATTATGCCTCTTAAACCCCTATAAATAGCTAAGAAGTCAGCTACAAAAGGATCCTTTTTTGGATCATCTTAAAAGGGCTTTTGGATCGGATCTTTGGAGCATTATTAAGAGCTTTTCTTGGAGCTTTTGCATTGTCTTGTGAACCATTTCAGTTAAATTAGAAAGGATTAATTTCCTTTCTGAAATCAACTCTTTTACAGAGCTTTAAACTCGTTTAGAGTTCTTAACTCGTTAAGAGTTTTAAACTTGCGTCACAAGTTCTCCTCGACAACACGTCAAGAGGAATATGTTGACCTCTTTATTTTGATGATGTAACAAACAATTTACCACTAATATTATTTGTCTAGTGTTTGTGTATTTCTATTTATTGTAGACAAACTATGTGTTGGAGGACGGATGTAATTGCGCATTCACGATCATATCCAATGAAGGTTGGCGGAATTGTGGAGTGAAGCCTACGTAATTCAAAGTTAAAGATTCAAGTTCAAGCTTCATCCGCAAGTGTACCAAGATAGAGCTTCGTTGAAGATCACAAGCTTGGGTAAATTTAGTTTTAGGTTTTACATTATGTGTGTTAGTACTTTAAGCTCAATCATATACACACATACACGTTTTAGTTTTGTATATATATAGTTATATATATACATATATGTTTTGGTTTGATAGTTTTCAAGTTTTAATATGAAACAATTGAATATAACTAGAAAACATATTTTTGTTTCATACTTACATGCATATATATGATTTCATCAATATCAATTTTATTTAGTTCAATAAAATCATATTTACTTTTGAAATGTTTGCAAAATATGCAACTTTATGAAAATATTGTATTCTCATTTTTTAGACTTAACAATAATCATATACATCTTTTATTAAGTCTGCAAAATCATTTTGTAATGTTTCAAAATATGGTTAAGCTAAAATGTCAAAACTCATGTATTTATATTTTCATGTTTTGGACTATTTTACAAAATAATGATATTTCTACAATCATGTCTACAATCATTTCCTAAAGTTTCATAATTTATAGAATTTGTTTGATATTTTTAAACAGGGTTTTAAAGTCAGAAAAACTGTTTCAAACCTGTAATTGTCATATGTCAGTTTGTGGTCGACCGTCACGGTCGACTGCCCTTGAGTCCTGAGACTCAGCATGATTTTCAGAGGCTTACGGTCGACCGTGACGGTCGATTGGATGCAGTCCAGAGTCTTTTGCGGTCGACCGCCACGGTCGACCGGCTGTTTTCCTAAGCCTAATTTTTGCCTCTGAGTTGCTCGCGGTCAACCGCGAATTCCCACGGTCGACCGCCGATCGCCCAAAGGCTCTATTTGTACAGAATCTGATTTCTGATTCTGTGGGTTTTTTGGTCTTTTGCCTTGGGGTTTTGGCTATTGGTTTTTCTTCCTATATAAACCCTCAAACCCCTCTCTACCAGAAAACTAATGGAATGTTTTAAACAAATTTAAAAGAGTTTTTAATAAGGGTTTAAGTTTGGTTTAAAGTTTGTTTGGTTTATGAAGATTGTTTTACAAGTGAAGGAGATCATTTACATTGATTGAGCTTCATTTTAATCCATCTCTCCATTTTGTTTTTCAGAGAAGAATTTCTAAACTCATATCTAGCTTTATATATGCATATTTGTTTGATTATCATTCTTTAAAGCTAGTTTTCATATTGAGTTTAGATTTGATAAATCTTATTATTACACACACCCACATTGAGCTTATTGTATTTTCATACATAGTATATTTGGGTTGGTGAGAGTTGTAACATTGAGTGTGAGCTTACATTGAGTTCCCATCTATTATAGAAAACAAATTTATTGTATTCTTGCCTAATTGTGAGTGTAATCTCGTGGAGATCAATTGTGTAAGTTGTGAAGTTTTCGGTTAGCTAGAAATCATATTGTGTGGTGTTAACGTTATTCGAGTAAGCGTAAAAAAGCCGGTTGTGATAGTGGATTTCTCCCCGAGAGTGGGGAGCGGAGACGTAGGACGGAAGGTCCGAACTCCGTGATCATATTGTGTGTTTGCATTGCCCTATCATAATTGTATCTTTAGTTTAAATTGTTTACCCTTGTGTTGTTTATATATTCTTGCATATATTTTACGATATAGGATATATCTCTTTGTTCATATTACATATTTTTGCTCATAGCATAATGTATATCTATCTTACAAAAATAATTTATTAATAAGTTTTAATTAGTATAAAATCGAATTACATTAGCATAAGACCCTAATCACCCCCACCCCCCTCCTAAGGTCTAACAGAATAGACCGTGCTCTACGAAGCGAAGTGCTCGGATCGTCAATATGATATAAGATTCAAACTCTCATCGCTACCAAGAAGAACCTAATTTTAAACAAAAAGAAGAATCTTCGTCGATTCTTTTTTTCTTTTGTAAATCAGGAAACCAATAAGAGAAAATTGTAATTTTTTTCTAAGTCAGTTAGAGAGAGATTACATCTTGAGATTGTATTTATTCTTTTCCTAAGTCAGTTAGGGAGATTAATACAAATTTTATTCTCAATTTTCTCATAAATTTTTCCCACAAACACTGAACAGCAACGAGGCCAACTAGCGCCGGGAGATGGACGCGAGGGAAAAACTTATTAAAGGGTATAAATCTCACGGTGCTAAGTAGACGGCCTCCATTGAGAAGCTCCAAGGTGAGGTGGCCTAGCTAAGGGAGGAGATTAGCCATCTCTAGCAAGGAATCTCTGAGCAGGATGGTCGCCTATCTTCCTTGGAGGGAGAGGTTGAGTCCCAGAGGCGTCTTAAGGTGACGGCTCAGGAGGATACTCGGCCGAACCGTCTCTCGGTCGACCACCTGAAGTGGGACCTTGAGGAGGAGCGGTCGGCCTACTTGACGTCCACCGTAATCATCAAGGACCTAGAGGATCGGCTTGCTCACTTGGACTCAGAGAAGTACAAGGTGAAAGTGACTGATGACTGGTACCAGGGCCTCTTAGAAAAAACCGAGATGGCCTTGGCTTGCAAGGCTGAGGTCGACTACCTAGCTTCGCTGCTCCTTCCCGCTAATCGCCCCGCACCCGACCGCCTTTACGCTCTCCAAGTCTCTTGCTACCTCGACCTCCTAAAGGAGATCGAGGCAAGTGGAGGGGGCTGGAATTGGCGTTAGGAGGCGACGACGATGACGAAGAGTCAGGAGACAACCTTGGAGAAGTGCCTCCGGCTTCCTCTTCTGTCGCTCCCGCCTCTAGAGCCTCCGCAGAGGATCCCCCAAGCCCTACTCTTGGACCTGGCCAAGAGGCCTGAGGGCTTGTATCTTTTCTTTCTCTTTTTTGTAAATATCGACATGGATAATGTAATAAAGTTTGTAATAAAATTTATTTGAAGTTTGGAATAAAGATTTGGACTTTGCTCTTATTCTAGAATTTGCCTTCAATTATTCCTTGTTTTTGCTTTGGTTGTTTGCAATTCTAATGTAGTTGAGAGAACAAGTGTTGATAGTCGTGAGTCGGTCGCACTTAGGCGACCTGAGTGTCGAGGGGTCGATGTGATCTGCTCTTTTTACGTCTCTCGTTGGCAAGATGTTTTGGTCTTTTTGCCGAAAACGACCGACAGGTTGGAATGCCTAGGTCTTATAAGGACGTCTAGATCTTTCCGGTAAAATGAGAACCTGAAGGTTAGGTGCCTAGGTCTTAATGAGGACGCCTAAATCTTTTTAGCAAAATGACAACCCGAAGGTTGGGTGCCTAGGTCTTTTCGGCAAAATAACAACCTGAAGGTTGGGTGCTTAGGTCTTAATGAGGACGTCTAGCTCTTTCGGCAAAATGATAACCTGAAGGTTATGTGCATAGGTCTTAATGAGGATGCCAAGGTCTTTTCGACCTATCGTGACGGTTGAAATCATAAGTGTGGGAGCCGACCACAAGGCGGGCGTGCCTTGGGTTTATCCTGAGAAGGCACCAAGGACTTGGAGTACCTGCACAGATTTGGCCCTTTGAGAGTGCAACACGAGTCAAATTCAAAAAATATTTCTTTCATAATAAATGAAGTTTTGTACAAGATTATTGAAAATATTTCTTAAGGTGCTCGATGTTCCAGGAGTATTGTAGGATTCTTCCGTCTAGGGCCCTTAGTCGATAGGTATCTCCTCGTAACTCCTCAAGGACTGTGTACGGGCCTTCCCAATTGGGAGCTAGCTTGCCTCTTCTGGTGTCTTTGTCAAACCGACTTTACGAAGGACGAGGTCAGCGACGCTGAATCTCTTGGGCCGGACCTTGCTGTTGTAGTACCGAGCGATTCGTTGCTGATTGATGACCTAGGTTCGAAGCGCTTTCTCTTGGATTTCATCTAGGAGATCAAACCCGACCCGAAGTCCTTCTGAGTTCAAGTCCTCGTCGAAGTGCTGCAGTTGGATGGCTAGCATGCCTACTTCGACTAGAGTAATCGATTCGGAGTCATAGGCTAGCTTGAAGGGAGTTTCCCCGGTTAAATTCTTATGGGTTGTGCGGTAAGACCAAAGGATACCTGGCAGATCTTCAACCTAATTCCCTACCGCCGCGTCCACCTTCTTCTTCAACGCTTGGAGGATGCATTTATTGGCAGCCTCTGCGAGTCCGTTGGTTTTGGGGCGGGCGACTGAGGAGAACATGAGGCGAATGTTGTGCTCTTCACAAAAGCTTTGGAAGCCTCTACTATCGAATTGAGTGTCATTCTCGGTTACAAAAGAAAGGGGCACACCAAAGCGGCAGATGATGGACTTCCACACAAAATTCATGACGTTACTTTCACCAATTTTGGTCAAGGGTTCGGTTTCAATCTATTTGGTGAAGTAGTCGATCGCCACAATGAGAAACTTCCTCTGTCCTGAAGCTATGGGGAGAGGACCTAGCAAATCCAATCCCCATTGAGCAAAAGGTATAGGACTCAGGATGGAGGTTAGTTTGGTGGTTGTTTCTCGCGGGATGGATGAGAAAAACTAGCACTTATTGCACTGAGAGACGAGTCGCCTTGACTCAGCTAATATGGTAGGCCAGTAGTACTCTTGGCGAATGACTTTCTGCACGAGGGTTCTGGCCCCAGGATGGTTTCCACATGTTTCCACATGGATCTCCCTGAGAACATAGCTGGCCTCTGATGGTCAAAGGCACCGAAGATAGGGTCCCACACGCTACTAAAGTATGACATCCGATAGAGTTGTTCATCGATCATGAGATAGCGACGAGAGTTCCTTTGCAGATGTCTGACTTCGGCGGGATTCTAGCAAGGTGCCCTGTGTCAGGTAG
>BQKN01063786.1:58271-69422 GCA_022839385.1 Asparagus kiusianus | reverse complement strand
GAGACTTGTTCTCCTCAGTTAGAACACTGAAAACCTTCTGTGCTCTATCTTCCTTCCTGTCAGAGAGAGATCTTTGATATTCTTTGTAGAACAGGTTATTGGAGTGCACCTTAACCTGTTATTTGCCGTTGAATCCTATAAGGAAAGACGTCACTACATCCTTTTGTATCGAGGAGGGGCGGATTTTTTTCTTAAGGACAGTGGTTACATGCCTCGGTAGTTCGCACACCCTGTGATTTGTTCCGATCATAAGCAATTTACACCATTAATCTTAAGAAAAGATTTGTCCAATGGCTGGATCAGAAGATGGTGTCACCAACTCTGATGCTGCAACCATAAACGTCAATGGAGTCTCGACCATCGTTCCGCAGGAGAATTTTTTATCCAAGCAACTTCTCCCAAATATATCGAAGATCGAACAGTTCTAGGGAATTTCAAGCACTAGAAGGAAAGAGTTTTTGATGTCATTGATGTTCTCAACTATGCTGAATATCTCACCGAAAAGGAACCTCTACCAGGTTCGGTAGATTATGAAGCAAAGCTAGCGGCTTGGAAGAAATGTAACAAGGTATGTCGTCATACCATCCTATCTACCTTATCAAATGAGTTGTTCGATATTTACTGCTCCTATAAGAATGCACATGAAATGTGGGGGGGGGGATGACAAATAAGTATATTATCGAAGATGCTGGTACACAAAAATATGCTATAGGTAATTTGCTGAAATTCCAGATGAATGAAGAGAAAGATGTCTCTGCTCAAATTCATGATTTTCATATACTTATTAGTGATTTGAAAACTGAGTGAATTACCTTACCTGATTCCTTTATTACTGGATATTTGGTTGAAAAACTCCCCGAGTCCTGGGATTATTACAAAAATCGTGTGAAACACAAGCAGAAATAAATGTCTCTTGAAGATGCGATTGTTCACATCCATATAGAGAAAAAGAACAGGACTCTGGATGTTAATTTAGCTAAGGAATTTGATTCCAAAGCTAATATTGATGTAGATAAACCTAACAAGAAGTTCAATAAGAACAAAAAAAAGTCATTTAACAAAAATCAAAAGGACCTGAAGGTTAATGGAGGTACCTTCAAGAAGAAAAGTAAAGGTAATTGCTATGTGTGTGGCAAATCGGGACACCATGCTTTTCAGTGCAGGTACAAAAAAGATAATAATAGAGACAAAGATGACAACAAAAATCCTCCGAAAGCAAATTTTTCTCAAGGAGATGTTTTTGTAGCTTTTGTCTCTGAAGTCAATCTAGCTACTGGGGAGAAGAACTGGGTGGTAAACTCTGGAGCTACCCGCCATATTTGTAGTGATGAATTAGCTTTCTTAGTATACACTAAAGTTAAGGATAGAGAAGTGTAGGCTGTCTAAAAATTACTGCAGATAGTTAATCCCCATCAAACACCAAGGATGGAAGTTACAATTTGACAGCTTCCAAAAGGCTACAATTTAAAAACTTTCACGTAGATCGATGAAGGTTACAATCTGACAACCTTCACAATAACCAATGAAAGCTCTAAATCAACAGCCTTCACAATCAGCACCGAGAGTTACAATCTGACGACTCTTATATTTTCAAGGAGCCAAGATGAAGGTTACAGAATGATGATCTTTGCAACGCTCTAGCAAAAGAGACTACAAATTAACGGTCTCTTCAAATCAAAACGCAAGTGGCCTCGTTCTAGAGTCAAAGCAATGCAAATGCAGCTTCAATCCAGCTACAAACACAGCTCATAAACGCTACCGAATATAGATCTTAAATGTTGCCAACACGGCTTCTAACTACTGCCAACGCAGCTTCCATCCGTTACCAAATGCAGCTTCCAAGCTGCCAACACAGCTTCCAACAAGCTGTCAACACAGCTTCCAAATCGCTACAAACACAGCTTCCAGACGCTGCGTCCGAGCTTCCAGACGCTGCGTCCGAGCTTCCAGACGCTGCGTTCAAACGCATAATTCATGGCAGAACGTGGATTTTGCGTTTGACTCGTTCAAATACGAACTGAACGGTTTTAAAACTGTTTTCCATGATTTAAGGGGATCATTCCCCTACTTAGGAGCGAATTAAGAGGGCAGTTACACCCATTAATCCCCCTATAAATCTTAACAAACTCAACTGAGTTAAAGGCTGGCTTTTAGGACATGAGAGATCTCTTTGGTAGATCGGATCTTGGCAATCTTCGGATCTTCTGGAGCTACTCTTGGAGCTTTTATTTGGCTTGAAACTGATTTCAGTTAAACCAATTAACTCTTCCACAGAGTTATAACTAGCTCAGAATTGCCTAACTCGTTAAGAGTTATTTTCAAACTTGCCACGCAAATTATCCTCAACATCAATCAAGAGGATTCAACCATGTTCCACGAGTTCAAACGTCGGATCGTCAATGAGAAGCAAACTCAACGTGAGTTTCAAAAGAGGCATCTCATCGCTACCGTGAAGAACACAGTTTTAAATAAAGGGGATGATCTCCGTCGATCATCTTCTCTTTTGTAAATCAGGATTCCGATTAAGAATATTTGTAATTTCTTTTTCTAAGTCAGTTAGAGAGAGATTGCTTTGAGAGAATTGTAAACCATTCTTTATCTAAATTAGTTTGAGAGAATAAAATCAAATACATTTCTCATAATTATTCTTCCAGTTTTCCCACAAACAAGAAAAACAAATCTACATGGAAGACTCTCGTCTTGTTCCTGTCAAAGGGAAAGGAAAGGTCAATCTCAAGTTGACTTCTGGTAAAACACTTGCTTTGACTAATGTCCTGCATATTCCTGAAATTCGATCAAACTTGATATCTATTTCTTTGTTGGGAAAAGCTGGTATTAAGGTGGTTTTTGAGGCTGATAAGTTTGTGTTAAGCAAGAGTGGTACTTTCATTGATAAGGGTTACTGTAATCAGGGACTGTTTATTCTGAATGTTCTTGATGTTATAAATGAAAAATCTTCTTCTGCTTACTTGCTTGATTCCTTAGAAATGTGACATAGCAGATTAGGACAAGTTAATGTTCAATACTTAAAACGGATGAAAGCATGTGGATTATTATCTGAATTTGATAATATCAAATTTGATAAATGTGAAATATGTGCTGAAACAAAATCTATAAAGAAACCTTGCAAACCTGTTTCTAGAGATAAAACTGAGTTGCTTACCCTTATCCATACTGATATTGGTGAATTTAGGAGTACTATGTCTAGAGGAGAAAAGTTTTACTATATTACATTTATAGATGACTTCTCTAGGTATACAAAAGTTTACCTTCTAATGAACAAGAATGTGGTAGGAGACATGTTTTTGAAATATAAAGCAGAAGTTGAAAACCAACTTGACCATAAGATAAAGAGACTTAGGTCAGATAGGAGAGGAGAATATGAATCAAATCCGTTTCAAGATTTTTGTGATAAATATGGCATCATACATGAGACCACTCCTCCATATTCTCCGGAATCTAATAGAGTTGCTGAAAGGAAAAATAAAACCCTTAAGGAAATGATGAATGACATGCTTGTGAGTTCAGGTGCTCCCTTGAACTTGTGAGGGAAAACTATTATGTCTGCATATCACATTCAAAATAGGATACCCCATAAGAAAACTGGAAAGACACCATATGAATTATGGAAAGGCTATACACCTAGCCTAAAATATTTCAAAGTGTGGGGTGTCTTGCCAAAGTCCATGTGAATGAACCTAAAAAGAGAAAAATAGGATCTAGAACAGTAGATTGCATGTTCTTAGGTTATGCTCAAAATAGTGCTGCTAGTAGATTTCTTGTTATCAAAAGCAATAATAATCTAGTAGCTAAAAATACTATTATTAAAAGTAAAAATGCTAATTTCTTTGAAAATATTTTTCCTATGAAAAGTAGCTTTGAAAATTTTAAGTTTCATAAGGACTCACAAGATGTGGTTTGTGAAGACTCACAACAAAATCCCAAAAATTTTTGAAATAGAAATTCGGAGGAGTAAAAGAGAGAGAAAATCCACCAATTTTGGTGATGATTTTTACGCATTTCTTTTGGATAATGATACAGTTACCTATAATGAAGCAAATACTCTAGAGACGCATCATTTTGGAAGGATGCGATCAATTTTGAATTGAATTCTATCATATCCAATCATACTTGGGAGGTGGTTGATTTGCCACATGGTACTAAACCTATAGGTTGTAAGTGGATCTTCAAAATAAAGCTTAAAGTTGATGGTTCAGTTGAAAAGTATAAGGAGGTTGGTAGCTAAGGGGTTCGCCCAGAAGAAAGACAGAGATTATTTTGATACTTTTGCTCCTGTAACTAGAATCTCTTCTATTAGAGTTCTAATATCTTTTGCAGCAATTCATAATTTATTTATTAATCAAATGGACGTCTAGACAGCTTTTCTGAATGGCGATCTATATATATATATATATATATATATATATATGAATCAGCCTGAGGGTACTATCATACCAAGAAATGAGCATAAAATATGCAAGTTAATTAAGTCTTTATATGGGCTGAAACAAGCACCTAAAACAATGGCATGAAAATTTTGATAATGCATTGTTATCCAATGGTTATTATATAAATAATGCAGATAAGTGTGTTTACTTTAAAATATTTGAGAATCATCAGTATGTCATTATCTGCCTTTATGTGGATAATATGCTCATCTTGAGCCCTAGTCTTGAAGTAATAAGCGAAACAAAGAAGTTTTTATCCTCCCTGTTCAATATGAAGGTGTTATTGTTTAAGATGTTAATTTGCAATTAGGCACCAAATATATAAAAACTCAAGGTTCTGACACAATGAATATTTTGTTGCACAAATTTGCAACACTTTCATTATATGATAAGGGGGTGTTTGTTTCACCCAATTTATGGAAAAGGATTGGTATTTGGATCTGACAGTGGCAAAAGTGTAATATTTGGATTCTTTATCAATCCTATTTTAGAGTTTGGCTCAAAAAAATTTATGGATTATAAAATCCATAAAGGTACAACAGTAAGGGTTTTTTATAGAAACCCAAATCGGAGTTTTTTGAGAGGATTTGGGCGAAAATTCTGACAGCAGTCTTCATCTTCGTTTTCGGATTCCTAATCCTCACGAGCATGAGCCCTATATCTGGAATCGTAACTCCCCAATTCTTCTCCCGCCTCTCCCCAAGCTTCTTCGTGCCTTCTCTCTAGCTGTTCTTTGATATTGTTGTTGGGTTCGGTCGGTGGATTTGGCTTCCCCACGTCTTGTTAAGACTGATTCGCCCTAGATTTTGGCTTCGGCTTCTCCCGTGACCCTTTATCTCACCTCATCTCTTTGATTTCTTTTTCGAAGACGAGGCACAATGCTTATTTGTTGGTAGGGTTTGTGGGTTGTTCCGTTCAGTAGGTTTTGTTGGCTTTGGTGGGTTTTGTGGGTCTGTTCCGTCCGGTGGGGTTTGTTGGCAATGACATCAATTTCTGAATTATTCCCTTCGTAACTGCTTGGCATTTGCAGGTATAAATCATTTTATCCCTTTTAATATGATTGTTTCATTATGCTTGCTCTGAGGAAATTAACATTGGTAGTAGAATTATTGATTTTGGTATATAGTTGATTATTAAAACAAGGGTTTCGTTCGGTAGGGTTTCATCTGGTATATAGTCGATTATTGATTTTAGTAGAATTATTTGTCGGTGGCGTTTTATTTGCAACTGCTTGGCATCTACATGTCTAATCTCTCATGAAACAAGGGTTTTGGTATATAGTTGATTATTGATTTTCGGTTCTCTGGAATTTTTGTTATTGCAGTCCTTCAAATGACTAAACCATGGAATGAAAACCTTAATTATATTTGTTTGATCAGCGTGCATGCTTAGGGTGCAAAATATGAAATAGTTGTTTCACTACTTGATATAGATTTGTGGATATGTAGATATATGGTTTTACGATTTCAATATTTTTATTAGTTATTTAATTATCTTTAGTCTCCAAACATTATTACTGTTAAGTTATAAATATATGCTAATTTTACAATGGATTTAGATGGATAACGTAGATGAAGAACAATTGAAGAGGATGTGTGCTAATACAGCTGTCTGCGGTGGTCATGATAATAACCTGTATTCTGAGAATACGTGCTAAGCGCAAGATAATTTTATCTTGTACGAAGGAAGAAAAATCAAAAAAAATTTATTACAGAGAAGCTCACTTCAAACGTGTATTGGAAGGCTATAATGATAGTTATCGGTCTTATATTAGAATGAAACCGAGTGCCTTTTCTAAACTTGCTGAAGTAATAAAAGAAAATGGTTTATTAAAGGATACCAGACATGTTCAAGTCGAAGAACAGCTCACTATGTTCCTAAGTATAGTGGATCATAAAACTAAAAATAGAATAATAAGAACTGAGTTCATAAGATCGAGAGAAACAGTGAGTAGATATTTCAATAAAGTCCTACAATAAATGAATGGGTTGCGTAATCGCTATATGAAGCAAGCTCCAAATGAAGTTCCTGTAGAGATTGCAAACAACCCCTTACTTCAAGGAAAAAATAATACATACACCTCAACATCTGTTTTAAGTAAATAGTTGTTTTATTGAATATTTTATAACTTACATATTTTTATAGGATTGCATTGGTATGATAGATGACACACACGTTGACGCGGTATTACCTAGTAACCTAGTTGCCTGCTTTAGAAGGCGAAAAGGTGTGACACAAAACGTCCTAGCAGCATGCGCCCCTAATAAACTATTCACCTATGTCCTAGCTGGGTGGGAGGGAGCAGCAAATGACCATAGAATATTACAAGACGTTTTGTCGATGCCACAGCCTTACGGGCTTCGAGTTTATGATGGTATTAATTCTTACTTGTTCACACTTAAAAAATTAAATACTTATCAATAGTGTGATCTGAAGATACTGTTCTATTTAATGTAGGTAAATATTACCTATGTGACGATGGATACACCACAAAGTTAGGCTTCATATCTCCATATCGCGGTGTATGATATCATTTAAAAGAGCACACCGGTAGAACACCAAAGAATAGAAAAGAGTTGTTCAATTTAAGGCATTCATCTTTAAGATCAAAAATTGAATGCACATTTGGTATATTGAAGAACCAGTTTAAAATACTATCGGTGAAGCCAAATTATCCATTTCCCACTCAAGTGGACATTGTACTAGCGTGTACCGTGTTACACAATTTTATTGCTATAGAAGATCTAGATGATGATATTTTAAATAAAAATGTAGAAATTGATGATGATAATGGGGAAGTGACAAATGAAGACGACTCAAGTATGGTGGATTATACTCAAACTAGGACACAGAGAGATGGTCAATATGAAAGAAATGAATGGAAGGAGCTATGAGATCAAATTGCTTGGGTGATCTGGGCGGATTATTGTGCAAAGTATAATGGTGGTAACACAATGGAAAGTGGATTAACTTAATGTGATATTTGTTCTATCTCGATATAATAACTTGTCTTGTTTTCTTACTGTTCGCAACTATCCATTTTAATGTTACTTAGCATGTACTAAACATTACTACGATTATCATCTACTCTCTATTCATGTTGTCTACGAAATGTAGGTGTTTCATATATTTCTTTTCTAATGCAAATTGCTAAATGCATGCATATTATATATTGATTTAGATTTCTTTAATAATAATGTCTACTTGTGCAATATTTATTAGGCATGGCTAACAATCAGGCGGATAAGCAGATAATGCCTTCTCATTCTAATGCTCCGCCAAATCCAACTGCTAACATTGACATGAACTTCACGCATGTTCAATCACAACCTTTCTCTTCACCCCGTCATACATTCTCACCATTCTCACTATACGCTGTCAATTATGGTGGAATGACACAGCAACCAATGTTATACGTGAGCATGTTAAGCAGTCCACAAGGTTTACTATTTCCCACAGCTAGTTCTCAAAGTAGTGGACCTAATCAATTTCCACCAAACACTGGTGATTCAGTTGAGAAGGTTATTCATGACTTTGATGGTGAGGAGCACACTTCACCAATGAAAAAAGGAAAAAAATGGCTCATAAGAAAATGGTCTTGGGGACAAGATTGAACTCAAGAGGTGTGGCTAATAAGTTTTGGCTTCCAGAGCACGATGAGGTGCTCATTCCTTATCTTGCAGAATTAGCATTAGATGGGCTAAAGCCAGACAAGAACTACAAGACAGAAGCTTATAAAATAGCAACGATGAAAATCAACATGCAATTCAGGACTGATTTCACTCATATACATGTCATTAACCACTTGAAATGCTTGAGAAACAAATTCAATGACATAAAGGCTTGCCTTGATACAAGTGGAGCTGGGTGGGATGAAATAAATAAAATGATTACACTAGATGACGAAACGTTAAAATCGTGGTCTCAGGTATAACATTCAACATCTACATTATCATTAGTAATTAATAATTTGGTTCACAACTTATGATTATTTGTTATTATAGGACAAATCCAAATCTAAGTTCAAAACGTACATAAACAAACCCCTCCCTCACTTCAAAAATTTACAAGTGATCATGGGTGATGACCAAGCTAAGGGTGAATTTGTCATGCGTATGCTAACATTAGGTGTAGTAGGTCCATACCTATTCCTGATGATGATAGTGAGATTTTAGAGGAGAGTGAAACTATACCACAATCCGATGCTTGTAACCAAAAACAACAAACTAGATATAAGTCTAAGAGTAAAGACAACATGAATTCATCCTCTAACAAGAAACCTAAAAAATAAAATCGTGAAAAGGAAATGTTATGTGCCTTTGTTGACTCAAAGTCTCAGTTAATGAGAAATCAACACATTGTTCATTGGACTGAGCAGTTGGCTGCAGCGTTAAAAGAACATAGGAATGAATATTCTGAGGAATTTCTGGAAAGGATTTTAGATCACTTATATGACAATGAACATAAAGCTAGAAGGTTTTTCATAAAAGGCAAGGAATGTCAGCAGAGGTACATTACGAACCTGATTAATGACCAAGGTTGGTCTGTTAACTAATTTGTTCAGTTTGGATTACATGTTGATGGAACATTTTGTTGTGCACGCGTATATTGTGACGCCCCTGGGTTCACACAAGGCTGCAGTCCAAGGTAAAACCAAGAATGTCAAACCTGCTATGCACCATACCGTGCAATAACATGTTTCACCATCACAGTTAACATCTATCTAGTAGAGTCAATAACAGGTGTAGGTACAAAAGCAAGTAAAAGATAATACACGAAGAGCTGATGAAATGATAATGATCAAATAGATATCTCATCAACCAACAAAAGTAAATACATAGTTAATGTCTGAATAAATAAACTGGAGTAGTCAACAAGTCTCAAATACAAATATCTGACAAGAAGGAAATAAGGCACGCCACCTTTACAACATCTAGAACAATACCCTGAAATGTCTAACAAAATCTATAGTGGAGCCCAACATCAGCATAACTAACAGCTGAATACTAAAGTGTGTCGCTATCAACCTGTGACTCTCCGGGCTCCTGGCTCGTTACCTGAAATGGGGAGGGACAACGAGCGTCAAAACGCTAGCGAGCAACATCACAACCAACCCTAAGGGAACAGGGCTCGTTGTATATGAAAATACAGATAATACATAATAAATCTAAAATCATTGATCTTACTAAAGAGGATTTTAGTATTTAGAAATTTACAACACGAGCATAGGTACGTCGAGCGAAATAATCCAAACAAGGAAACCCTTATGTATATACCTTGTATCTTAAATTGTAAATTCCTAAACACCAAACCCGAGGTCCTAGCACAGAAACAATAATAAAAGAAATACAACACAATCTCAGTGCCTAAATACCGTGTCATATCATGGCCTACACGAGTATCATGCAATCATGGCATAGTCTACATAAGTGTCATGTCATAAACTCCTATGAGCAAGTCATACACAGGGTTAAGAAATATGTCCGATACAGGAACTAAGTACCGTGGTTTCCAAACACATGGGGTAAGTGGCAAATGTCCAACACGAGGAATGAAATGGATTATAGTCTAACACGAGGACTTCTATGGATTATAGTCCAACACGAGGACTGTGTAACTATGTAAAGTATATGCGGAAAGATACACCAAATCTAAACTCACACGCATCTCGATGTACATGTCTAAACTTATGTCAAAAGTCAACCCACATGTACAAATAAATCATTAACATGGTGAACAAGCATCAGGTCATCGAGGCGACCCTGAAGAACAACTCAAACAGATCAAAAATTTGTAAAACACCTCATCAGTCGACTGATGTGTCGACTGATGACATCAGTCGACTCATATGTCGATCGAAACTGCACAGGCAATACAGTCTCAGCTCACCAGTCGACTGATCTGTCGACTGAGGAACTGAGAAAACACAAACAGCTCGTCAGTCGACTGATCAGTCGACCGATGGCCTACAGAAACTCTGCACAGGTTGTTATTCACCACAAAATTGATCTAAACACATCCCCATCAATCCCAAGCATGTACCATATGTATATTAACATGTATGAACTAACTGAAACGTAACTTTCATGTACAAATACATAAACAAAACTCTAAACATGTGTATTTATGTTTAATAAACCCTTTTTAAAACAAAACCCATGTTAAATCTCTTATAAAACATTTCAGATCTGGATTTTAAATTTCACAAAACATTAGTAAGTTGTTTATCAAACTGAAAATACCCATCTTCATGTTATATGCAATAAAAATCCAATCTTTGTACACAAAATACGTTTTAGGCCAAAGAAATCTCAATAAAACCCTTTGAAAACGTTTAAAAAGAATGGGACAAGGTTGGGTGAGGTGTTACTCGCCTCTGAGGTGATGAAGAGCTCCTGGGTCTGAGGGGGAGTGATTCCTTTCGCTGCAAACTAAAAATCCCGCCGAAAATCCTCCGATTTCTTCCCCAAATCACCAAGAACAAGGCTAGGGTTTGAGAGAGGAGAGAGGGGGCTAGGGTTTCTCTGAACTGAGGATGAGAGGGGATGATTTCGGGTGAAGGGGAATATGTACGAACCGTTATACCCGACCCAAACCCGAACCAAAATCAAGACAGACCCGAAACCTAGAAAAACTGGAAATCAGCGTATCAGTCAACTGATGTGTCGACCGACACCGTCAGTCGACTGATGTGTCGACTGAA
>BQKN01063786.1:677-43271 GCA_022839385.1 Asparagus kiusianus | reverse complement strand
ACTGATGTGTCGACCGACACCGTCAGTCGACTGATGTGTCGACTGAACTGGAAAATTCCAGTTTTGTGCATGTTTTGCTAATTTGCAAAATCCAACGCACAAAACTCTACACGCATACTCTCATATCATCTCAAATAACTTGTTATCATGTACACCAATGACCTCAAGCTATTTATCATAAAAGAATTATTTATTTACTAATAATTCACATATATTCATGTAAAATTTATGGGGTTCTACATATATGTTGTTGCACATATATCGTTTTGTTATTTGCAAACTATTAATGTTATAATACTTCTTATTATGAAAACTCTATAACATCATGTAATTAATGAATTAGTACTTTTTAACTTTTGATGCAAGTATGGATAGGCATGACCAATGAGTTCTTAATATTGCTCCTTTGCTTTTGATGACAGGTGAAGCTAATTTGTTGCCCCTTAGGTGTGGATTTTTGGTTGTCAAGTGGAGCTTGTGTAGCTCCTTGGCTTTGGGTTTATTGCTGTCGGTTTTTGAACTTGTGTAGCTCATTGGCTTTGGGGTTTTGCCTGTTAGTTGGAGCTTGTGTAGCTCTTTGGCTTTCGATTTTTTTGCCATCAGGTTTGTGGAGCTTGTGCAACTCCTTCATTTGGGTTTATTACTGTCGGTTGTTGAGCTTGAGATTGTTCTTGGCTTTTTTGGCGTTTTGGCTGTCAGGTGGA
Organism: Asparagus kiusianus; assembly: GCA_022839385.1. Lineage (NCBI taxonomy): Eukaryota > Viridiplantae > Streptophyta > Magnoliopsida > Asparagales > Asparagaceae > Asparagus > Asparagus kiusianus. The sequence continues at coordinate 42,567 of BQKN01063786.1, read as the reverse complement.
GCTTGTTTAGCTCTTTGGCTTTGGGTTTTTTTACCATCAGGTTTGTGGAGCTTATGTAGCTCCTTGGCTTTAGGCTTATTGCTGTCAGTTTTTGAGCTTGTGTAGCTCCTTGGTTTTGGGGTTTTTCCTGTTAGTTGGAGGTTGTGTAGCTCTTTGGCTTTTGATTTTTTTTTGCCATCTAGTTTGTGGAGCTTGTGCGGCTCTTTCATTTGGGTTTATTGTTGTCGGTTGTTGAGCTTGACATTGTTCTTAGCTTTTTTAGGGTTTTGGTTGTCAGGTGGAGCTTGTTTAGCTCTTTGGCTTTGGGTTTTTTTACCATCAGGTTTGTGGAGCTTGTGTAGCTCTTGGCTTTGGGCTTATTGCTGTCGGTTTTTGAGCTTGTGTAGCTCCTTAGCTTTGGGGTTTTTGCCTGTTAGTTGGAGCTTGTGTAGCTCTTTGGCTTTCGGTTTTTTTTGCCATCAAGTTTGTGGAACTTTTGCAGCTCCTTCATTTGGGTTTATTGTTGTCGGTTGTTGAGCTTGAGATTGTTCTTGGCTTTTTTGGGGTTTTGGCTGTCAGGTGGAGCTTGTTTAGCTCTTTGGCTTTGGGTTTTTTGTGTGTTTTTTCTGTTAATGGTTTTGATGCTAGTTTTGATGCTAACATTGGGGTTATGTTGCTATCGGTTGATGTGTGGTTGGAGCATGATGTGCTCCATAGTTGATATTTGGCAATGATGATGATTAGCGTTTACTGATAATGCAATCTAACTTACAACGTTTATTATATTCAGATGAGGCAAAATGTGATGATATTGCAGCCTACATTGAATTAACAATGTCTAGGCGAGGCAATCCATCATTAGAATACAATTTGTAATAAACCTGTAAGTTATAGGTGGGGCATTCAATTTTGACAAGTTGATCTATTCCTGAACCATACAATATCAACTAGAATTTGTACTCAATTCCAATAACAGTTTTCATTACAACATCAATAGTTTTTGTAAGTACAAGTACATGACATGCGGTTTATAATAATTAAAATAATACAAAAAATTGCTAATAAAATTGCTGAAATTTTCCAAGCTAATAGTTGATTTTCAACAAGTCTCAATTCTTTCTTCGTTCTCTTTGATTTCAAAAAATATTTATCTCCGTACCTATTTTTTGACATATTGGTTTTCTTGGTTGTTTATTTCTTCTTTTTCATCAGCTCATTCAAAAAAATTGCATTTTTTATTTGAGAATTTTGCACACCCCCAATAACACATTCCCTTATTTTTACCATTCTTGCACACTTTCATAGGTGTTCGGAGATTGCAGTCGCAATAACTTCATAATTTTAGGGGCATTCTTCTGATATCATATTGATGTCGGGGAGGCAAATTGCAAACAATGAGAATTTATAAATTGGTAAGAATGGAGAATGCATTGGAAAAATAAGCTCTCAAGCTAAATTTATAGCCTCCAAGGCCTTGGAACTAGCCGTTGCTACAATGTTTCGGATTTGAACATTGAATTAGTGTTGGAACTAGCCGTTACTACAGTGTTTTTGTTTCAAATATTGAACTAGCCGTTACTACAGTGTTTTTGTTTCAAATATTGAACTAGTCGTTGCTATAGTGTTTATCCAAGAAAAAAAATCATTTTGACCCAAACTAGATATTAGGAATTGGAGGGTTTCTATAAAAGTTGGATTTTATTTTTCCATGTAATGGAACAAACATAGAATGCAAAAAAAAAAAGGATTCCATGAAACTACAAGCTTGTCTTAAATTTTTTTATGGAATAGGTAGGAATCCATAAAAAAAACCGGATTCCTAATCCTATTCTTGCCCACTAATGAACCAAATACCCCCTAAGGCTAAAGGAACATGTATGCTATAAACTATTGCAAAAACAATTGATCTGGGCAATGAATGCTATTTGGTAATTTATATTAGTTTTAGAAATAGGTAGAATGTATGTTATATTAGTAGCTCAAATCATGAAATATTTTGATCCCATCTTATATTTTGTTGCACTACTCTACATAAAAAAAGTACAAGGCTTTTCAGTTGACCAACATGCTACTGCAAATGATGATATCAGTTCTAAAACATTTCCCAACCATAAATTTAAAGCATACATCTGAAGCTTGAGCCTTATCTCTCCTTCTGCAGACCAATATACTTTCTTAAGTTATTGATGGCAATTTAGCACTTTTTGGAAGAGTGTTGAGATGAGTTCTCCATTGTAATAAAACCTGAAAGCAATTACAAAATCAAAATTACAGCAAAATATTTTTCAAAAAAATTAAAAAACAATAAACCAGAACTTACTTTGGATGTTTGGATTTCACAATAGAAATTACAAAAAAAAACATACTATGGGTGTTTGGACTTACTGATTAAACAGATGGCAAAATAGCCAAATTGGTATATTTTGTTGACCCTCAGTGACAGATTGGTATATTTTTTTATTTTGAAAAATTGGTATATTATCTGGACTCCGGTGCTAAATTGGTATATTATCTGGACTCCAGCGCCAAATACCCCTTGAGTTTGGCCGGATCTAAATTTTCCGGCTAGTTTTCTCACGTGACGGCTCACGTGATGCCCAACTGGCAGGATTTATTGCACAAAACCCCCTCATCTTACGATTATTCTTAAAAACCCCTCCTCCTCTTCCTCCTCCCCCTCTCCCTCCTCCTCCTCATCCTCTTCATCTTCAACCTCCTCATCCTGTGGAGAAATTTGAAGCAGGAAGGAATTCAACCTGAGATACTTCCAAAGCCCTAAAGAACACATCCTAAGAGATCTTTCTAAAACAGTTAGGATTTTTACAGCATAAAACAGTTCGAGAATCAAAATGAAATGATACCCAAAAAGGGAAAACAGAAATTAAAGTGAATTTGGTGAGGATATACCTTCAGTCTTAGTCTATTATCCATTTTATCCCCATCTTCAGATCCCCCTCTCTGTCTCTCTCTAAAGACGACAGAAATCCCACAATGAGAATTAAATATAGAGTGCAAACAAAGTACCAACTTTGAAATGAGAATTATTGTTTTAATTTGTTGGTTGTTGCTGCTTCTAAAAACTGTACATGAGGAAGAAGGAGAGGGGAAGGAGGAGGAGTTGAGTTGAGGGTTTGCTGAGCTGGCGGGCGTGAGTGATGGGGAGAGGTTGAAGAAGATGAGGAGGAGGAGGAGGAGGTTTTTTTTAAGAATAGTCACTAGATGAGGGGGGTTTTGAAAACACCCTAGAGGGGGGGTGAATAGGGTTTATGCTAATCTTATTATATATTAATACCGATTAAAACTTATTAACAAATTATTCTTGCAAGATAGATATACAATGTGTTATGAGCAAGAATGAGCAATATAAACAAAAGGCAAAATCCTAGCAATGAGATACACTATGAGATATATGTAAGGATATAAACACAAGAGTAAATAATATAGTGGGATAAATAAACAATGCAAGAATGACGATATAAGATATGAGCACAAATAAAAGAACGCCAAAGCAAACTCAAACACACGATATGTTCACGGAGTTCAGTCAATCACTTGACCTACGTCTCCGCTCCTCACCTCGAGGAGATCTCCACTATCACAACCGGGGTTTCTAGGCTCACCCGAATAACGTTTGCATCTCACAAATCGGTTTTCTAGTTCACCGAAAACATTACAACTTACACACTTATAAATACACTTCACACCCTCTAAGTGTTGGCCTAACCCGTGTCTCCTTCCTCAAGTGTTCGGAATTATCACCTCTCACTAGGCTTTACTACCGACCCCACTCCTCTTGGAACCGACCCCGTCTCTCACCACACATTCTCGGTACAAGTGTAATACAACGTGTAACTCATAATAAGGCTCAAATAAAAGATTTTGTTCTCTACAATAGGTGAGAACATAATATAAAATCACTCTCACTATATCACAATCACACAACCCAATATATGATGTATGAAATACTAAAAGCTCAAATAGGGATGTGTGTGATAAAATGAGTTCAAATGAAATCTAACTCAAATAGCAAACTAGTAATAAAATGAATATGAAAAAACAATAACAATTTGCTAGAGAAAAGAGTTAGAAAAACTTCTCTATAAACACAATAGAGGATGGAGAAGATTGAGGATGAATTACTTAATTAAAAATGCAAGCCTCCTCTTTGTAAACTCAAACTTAGAAAACTTAAACAAACTTTAAACTCTTTTAAACTCTTGTTAGAAACCCTCTTTGATGCTCTTCAGAAGTAAAATAGTAAGGGGTATATATAGGATGAAACCAAAGCTCAAAACCCAAGAAAATCTAGCAAAAAGACAAAATTACAAAAAGGCTGGAAAATAGCCGTTAGGACAAATCAGTCGACTGACGGGTTGCGTCAGTCGACTAATGAGCTGACCGTTATAGCCAAACGTCAGCTTATCAGTCGACTGATGACCTCATCAGTTGACTGGTCATCAGTCGACTGGTCAGTCGACCAGAATTAAAATAGAAACTTTCGACTATTCCAGGGGATTTTTTCAGTTGACTGAACACATGTATCAGTCGACTGATAACATGTTATCAGCCTGTTTTGAATAGTAAAAACCAACTTTGAAGAGCCTTAAAAATAGCAAATAAATTTTAAAAAATATAAAACTTTGGAAAAAATTTATAAACATGTATATGAACATGTTGAAAAAGGAATTTTTCAATTTGCTCTTATCATTTGTGAAATCTCAAAAATATTCAAAAACACTAAAATATATGTGTTTATAAACATGTTGATTTTGTCATTTAGCTCAAATCAAATTTTGAAAACTTGTGTAATGTTTATATGGACATAATAAAAGATGTTTATGATGTATATATAGTCTAAAATATATTAACATAGAATTTGCATAAAAGTACCTATGTTTTGAGAAAATCACAAATATGTGTGTGTGTGTGTGTGTGTGTGTGTATTGAGCTTAAAGAATTGCACACAATATATATAAACCTATACTAAGTATACCAAGAATGAATCTTCTGAAGCTTGAACTTGATTGATTGACTTGATTTGCATAGGCTTCAATATCAATGTAGCTCATTTACATGCGTATACTAAACAACACAAAACAAAATACTAAAACCAATATTAGTCGTAAATTGTTTGTTAAATCATCATCAAAATAAGAAGGCCAACAGTTTTGTACAATAAATCCCGTCAGCTGGGCATCATGTAAGTCGTCACGTGAGAAAACTGGCCGAAAAATTTGGATCCGGCCAAACTTAAGGGGTATTTAGCACCGGAGTCCAGATAATATACCAATTTGGTAACGAAGTCCAGATAATATACCAATTTGTCAAAATAAAAAATATATATATCAATCTGTCACCGAGAATTAACAAAATATGCCAATTTAGCTATTTTGTCTTAAACAGATAGGATAGGATGTAGAACTGAGCATGAGAGGTTTATAAGTTTGATCAGTCATGGTTAAAGAAAGGTAGTTAAGTATTTATGGAACTTTAATTGCATTTGCATTCCCAAAAGGAATGGTTAATTTGCCTTTTTGAAACTCTAAAACATACCATTTATATAATAAATAAGTGTAATTGAATAATGGGTTAAAACATATATACACTATGGATTACAGAAACTCATATTATCTAATTAGATGATAAAGTTTATTAATGATTTATTTGTATTTAACTATCTACTTAATGAATAGGGAAAAATGTTTCAAAGCCCCAAAAAATAAAAAGGATGTGACCCGGGGCCCCCCCCCCCCTTATTATTTTTTGGGTGACAAAGCCCCAAAGACATGATTTTATGATGTTTCAGCCCCTAGTTACATTTTCAATGCATATTTTTTTACAAAACCCAAAATTGCCCTTAAATCATTCCCCAAAAACTATCTGCCCTCTCTCTCCTCTCTTCTCACGCTCAAACCAATCCCCTCCTCGCTCCTCTCCGCCGCTACGTCATCAATCACCGTCGGCCAACGGCAACCTCTCCACCGCCACACTCACGAACGTCGCGGTGATGGCGCCGGTGCCGGTGAGCGTCGCCAAGCAAGCGGAGCTCCTGAAGGCCGACGACAACACGTATTTCAAGAAGGAGCGATTGGGTGTTGCGATTGATGCCTACACCGAGGTTTAAATTGCTATGCCCCCCCCCCATTTGTTTAGGGTTTGAAATTTCTATTGGGTTTTGGTTGGATTAGGCAATTGAGTGACCTGGGTTAGTTTTGTCCTGTCCTAGGGTCAAATGAGTTCCTTGTTATTGTTTTGATTGTTCCCCCTTTTGTTTAGGGTTAAAAGTACATGAATTTGTGTTGGGCATTTTGACGAACGGTTGGTGGGTTTTGCTTGGATTGGACCGTTTAGGACTTGGGTCAACTTGATTCTTCTTTTGGTCAGATGAGTTTCTTTCCTCTTATTTGTTTTGATTGGATGTTTCAAAATTCTTTTGTGTTGTTTGTGGGTTTGTATTTAATCTTACCCCCCTCATTTTCATTTCAAATAGGGATTATGCTTATGTTCTTGATTAGGTCATGGAATCTGCACACAAGTCGTTTGGATTGGAAAATGTTATACTTTTCTAATTTACTTGTTCTGCATCAGGTATGTTCACAACAACATATTCTCATAATATGTACCGCTTTAGTTATATTTTTGACAACCATTTTCATCTTTTGTAGGAGGGACGCAACCAATAAGTTGGAATATGCGAATGAATATTGTTGTTGATGTTGCTAGAGGAGTATCATTCCTACACAGTTGTAGAATGATGGAAACAGAAACATCAAGCAGAGACATTAAATAAGGATGGTGGAATGTTGTTCTAAACATTGATTGATTGAACCAAAACTTGTGTGCATGTATGTATTGTGTATATTAATTTCATTGTGTAAACAGTTGATATGGATGACAAACAATGCAGCAAGCTTGGCATATTTTTTTGTTCTTATTGTATTTTTGGTATTTTTGTCACCATATGTTTACGTTTTGTTTTGATACAACATATTTTTAACGGGTTCAAATGAAAAGATATATGTTCACTTGAATGTTAATAGGAAAAGCTAATACTTAACATGTACATTTGACAAGTTAACATATCCAGTTGCAAGTTATCAAGTTAATAGGAAAAGCTAATACTTAACATGTACTTTCTTCATAACATGTTAACTTTAATCTAAAGATGTTAACTTTCATCCTAATATATTTACTTTAACTATTACATGTTAACTTTCATCATTATATGTTAACTCTCCTCGTAACATGTTAACTTTCAGCTGAACATGTTAACTTTTATCATAATATGTTAACCTTCACTATTACATGTTAATTTTCACCATAATATGTTAATTTTATTCATAACTTGAATGTCAACTTTCTATTTCAACCTTTTAAATATATGTTGTATCAATAAGAACAATAAAGGTCCATATTGTTACATTGTTTGTCATCCACATCAACTGTTGTTAATATAGAGAGTTCTATTTTTTTTTAAAAATAGGAAGTTTTAACTGAAATGCAAGTAATTAATAAACTCTTTTTAAAAATTAGCTTTATGTGATGGTAGTTTTGTGATTTCAGATTCCAAAGCATAAACGAATCGTAAATATTAACGTTAACGGTTACATGTTCACTCTTCTTGTTGTGTGTTAAGTATTATAGCTATATGTTAACTTTGACCAAAACATGTTAACTATAATAGTTATATGTTGACTTTTAACTGAACGTGTTAACTTTCCTCCTAGCATGTTAACTTTTCATACTGAATGTTAACTTTCGTTGCTTTATATTAACTTTCATCCAAACCTGTTAACTTTCACTGCTTTATGTTAACTCGAGATATTTATGTTTCTGAATTTTTTTATATTGAGTCTAACTTCATTTGATAGTTGTTGCTTCTCAAATAGCCGAAGTAAGTGATTTATTTGATTAATCATTATATTTACCTATGATGCATCTAAACTTAATAAGCAGCTCTTATATGACCCTCCCAGTTAGAAATTTCAGTTTATTTTTGCATTCCTCCAAGTTTGAACATAATCTATTTGAAGGTTATTGTGTACATAATATATTTACAGATTATGTACATAATCTTCAAGTTACGATAACCTATTAAATCTCATAATATGTTAACTTTCATTGTTACATGTTAACTTTCATCATTATATGTTAACTCTCATCGTAACATGTTAACTTTCAGGTGAACATTTAACTTTCATTACAATATGTTAAATTTCACAGTTACATGTTAACTTTCATATAATATGTTAACTTTCTTCATCTGGAGGTTTTTTTGAACTAAAATTCGATATGTTAACACATTATGAAAGTTAACATGTTACGAAGAAAGTTAACATATTATGGTGAAAGTTAACATGTAATAGTGAATGTTAACATATTATGATGAAAGTTAACATGTTCAGCTAAAAGTTAACATGTTACGAAGAAAGTTAACATATTGTTATAAAAGTTAACATGTAACTGTGAAAGTGTACTCAGACATAATACAAAGTGTACACCCACTTCGTTTGAACTACTGCGCTATATCCTTATCTAATTGGAATCGAATCAAGCTTTTCATATAAATCCAAGTGGGTGTTGACCCACTTCTCTGCTTTATTTTCATTGACTCAGCTCTACTGAGTCTTATTTGGTCCATTTCACGTGGATTAATCATAAGGATTTCAACACACGATTAGATATTCAATTCTCCTTGCGAGGTTTAACCCATCCAAATCTCAACACACTATACACGAAAACGTGCCAAGTTACAAAATGAAGGAGATCGCCTGATCAAAAGAAAGAGTTCTTCATTAATTGTGAAAAGAGAAGGTTATAACATGGTTACATAACAAAACAAAAGAAAGAAGAAAGGAGAAACAACAACTAAGACCCATTTCAATGACTTGGTCCTACACAGTCCTTTTCAAGCTCCTTCTTCAATAATACAAGAGCATTCACCAAAGTATCATATGCAAGATTTAGTTCCTCTAATTCTTTCTTTGTCTCATCTAACTCCTGCATCAAGTTAAAAAGTAACGTGTTAAAGATATTCCTTGCATGTTAGTGCCTTATCTATCTGAACTATTGTGTGAGCATGTAAAACATCCAAAAAAGGTGGATGCCATCTTGGAGTGCCTGGAGGATGTGAGGATGGAGTGTCATGAGCACCTAAAAGATTGAGAAAAAGATAAGGAAAATATGGGGATGATGAACACTTTGTGTTTTCTTACAGATGAGCTCAACCAATTCATTGAATGATGAAAAGACTTGATAAGCCAATAGTTCTCTTGATGAGCAAAATGTCAGAATACCAACATTCTGACCTCAAAAGTCCTCCACCGTCCCCTTCATTTCTTTGAGTCTTTCAGCTAAAAATAGGAAGAAAAAAGAATTAATTAGGACAAAAATCAAATAGGAATCATTAAATCTAGCTCAATGCATTGGAAAAATGATACCTTGGGCCCATAACCACCAGGCCTGTGCCATCTTGGAGGATCAAAGTGAATCCCTCTCATTACAGCAATCTCCAATATATCGATAGTCTCTAAGCTCATATCAGGCCCTCCAAAGACAGCGACTAGCACGTCCATATAATTATTAAAATCCAGCGGTGGGTTAGTCTTTGGAGTTTCAGTTGATCCGCTAGCATCAGATTTCTCCGCACTTATCGGGTTCTTGATCACATCGGGGGGGTTATCGCAGAAAGATTGAGTCTTTCCACTTGTATCTTTCTCCTTCTCCTTCTCTTGGAGACTCTGAAGAAGATGAGCTCCTCCACTTGAGATCCGATCGGAACGAGACGACGCCTGTGATCATCGGGAGTTCTTCGTGCTCGAGGAGGCTGAGGAAGAGTAGATCGGCGTCGGCGTCCGCGGAGAAGATGAAGCCACAGAGGAGGGGGAGGAGGGGGAGGAGATTGAGAGAAGGAGGAAAAACCCACAGGAGGAGAAGAAGAAGAAGAAGAAGAAGAAGATAAGGGAAGGGGTATTTTGGGGTTTTTTTGGGATGATTTTCTGGGAGAGTGTGAAAAGGGGGTTGCACAAATTGCTTTTGATTTTTGGGGTTAAAGAGTAAGGGAAAAAATATGGGGGGTTAGGGTACATCCCCTTTTTATTTTGGGGGCCTAAATACATTTTTCCCTAATGAATATGTATTTCAAAAAGGATGTTGCTATAGGGAGCCGAAATAGGGGACCAAAGGGGGGATATGTGATGTGTCCCCCTAAATGCATGATGCAATGTTCATGAACAATGCATCATGCATTCAGGGGGGCACCTCACCTGCCCCCCCCCCCCCAGTCCCCTATTTAAGGTCCCTGAGGTGTTTTTGTTTCAAAAAATATGAACTAAATTACGAATTAAGAATATGAAAAATAAAAGTTATCATATAATAAATATTAAATGATGTGCACTGTTTTGTGTAATTCATTAAGAGTGATAGAGAATTGAATTATTGAGGTATGACCTTGTTTAAACGGGCTAAAATACTAGTTTAAAATAATAAACTCATCATTAAATCAATCAAGAAAAATCAATTTGTTCAATATAGGGTTCCAATTTTGGGACAATCATGTACAAAATAAAACCAAGTTTATTTGATCATTCTATTAGCAAACGTAGAAGATGAAATAGAAAGAAAATTTTGAGCCTTATGGTAGAAGATGAATTAGAAAGAAAAGTTACGACCTTGGTAGAGACTAAAAAACAACCAAAGGAAAACATCGGTAAGAAGAAGAAAGAGTTTAATCTCAACGTTCTAAGATTACCCTTATTTGTTCTTTAATTTATCCAACTTAGAAAAGGAAAAAAATCATAGTTCCCTTTTAAAGTACGAGTTAGAGAAAAACTTTCCATGGTCAATATTACTATGCACTATTTTGAATATTTCGTTTAAATCTTAACTTATTCTTTATAACTATATTTTATCCTAATTTCATATGAACTACCTACAACTTAATAATTTTAAAATTTTTTAATAAAATAGATCTACTGTATTAGTTTGTTAAGGTAAAGAATTAATATGCAATAATATATAAAGTATTACAAAAAAATTGAAACTTTTTAAAAATTATAGAAAATACTCTTAAAATTTCAAAATTGCACAAAACTACTTAAGGTTTTAAAACTTAAAATAATAAACATGAAATCTAAAAATTAGTAGCAGCCTACATAGAATTTAAATTTTATAATTAACTCCCTCGACGGCTCGACATTCCAAAAATTGTAGAAACATTCTAAGTTTATATAATAAAAAGGCACTTTGAAATTCTAGAATTTTAAAACTAGTAAAAATGAATTCAAGGGTTTACCATCAGGCATCTAAAAATTTAAAATTTGTTAAAATGGTTTCAAAGTTATAAAATTGCAAAAAAATCCCTTAAAAGTTTAAAATCACAAAAACATGAAGTTTCAACACTTATAACTAGTATATATCAAATCTGAAAATTATCAATAGACCGCTAAAAATTTAAATTTTATAACAAACAATCTAAAGTTTCAATAATTACAAAATAACACCCTTAAAATTTTAGAAGTGTAAGAAATATCCTGATATTCGAAAACTTACCACTAACATATGAAATATAAAAATTACAAGCATGCAACGTAAAATTTAAAATTTTTTAGATATACTCTCAAAATTTTAAAATTTACAAAACACACCCTTAAAAATTTTAAATCACCAAAAAGGACTAAATTTTCAATCGTAGCAAATAAAAGATTAGTTGTTTGATCCTCTTTAATTAGGATATATAAATCTAGCTTCCAATTTAAGGTTTACTGTCATTTTTTAGCATCTAAAAGTAGTCTAATTTTATCGAAAAAGATAAATGTGAAGAAAGATTGATGTTGGTCCAGTAAAAAATGAAACAGAATGAATGAAAGACACTCTTTTATGAATATTTTATAGAATAGTTTATTTTTTTAGTAAATTAGGAATATTTAGAAGAGATTTTCATTAACTTTTTTTAGAATTTTTATATGCTTATGTGGATGCTTTTATCATGTAAAAGTGTGCTAGCGTTAGCATCAATCTTTAGTTTATGATTTTTTGAAGTCTATAAAGGATTAGGAACAAACTTCATAGTCTCTTTCGTGTTGTTTTAGCCCACTTTTAAACAACCATCTTGTTTTACTAGCTCTAATTATCCATCCTCCTTTTATAATGCTATTTTTAAAGTGTTTTTTACTTTTTAAAACTATACTTTCTCTATTTAAGCTTGATTTTATGTTGGTCCAAATAATATGATAATTCAAACTGGCTTTGGATTGCATTTATTTTCTATCAATTCAATTATCAACATGAAAATTTAAATTAGGTGTAGCTCATTTAAACGAACATTAAAGAAAATAAATAATCACAATGCTAAAGTTTAGAGATATAAGTGAGCAAAAACCATCAAAATAGAACCGAGAAATAAATTTTAGTAAGGAAATAAATCAAATATAGTAAATAATAGTATTTAACAATGTGCACTGCACGTGCATAAAACTTAGTATAATAAATTTAGCAGAAAAAATTCCAGTCCTATTAAGCTGTCCCTATTTTTGTCCAAAAGAATTATTCTTTTCGAAAAGTGAGCTTATCATCTCACCTAATTATAGTAAGATTTCACCAAGCCAATGATTATTTTAAAATAAGATTTCACCAAACAAATAATTATTTGAATATTCTTATTTCCCCCTCATTTTAGCTCTCTTGCCCGTCATAACCCTCTCGTCTGAAGAATTTAGTCATTTTCATTCAACTATCAGTTTTACAACAACATAACTTATCAGATATATTCATCAAACATGTACTTTAATTATTAGCTAAGTGAATACTTTTTATCATAAAATTCAAAAGCTATGACATATATAGTTTAAAATTTTCTAAAAACAAGCACCCTAAACATCCTCTTAAAATGCTCTCCTAACAGCGGACGAATTCATAAATTTCACGGGTTTGGATTCTTGAAAAAAATCCGACCCGTTTTTATCCGAACAAAGAATCCCACCCAAATAGGCCGAGGAAATCAATGGCAGCGAACCGCCGGAGCAAAAAAATGAGAGGCTCCTCGCGCCTTTCTCTGATCCCGCCTCCAATTTTAGTCCCATTTCTCTCCTTCTATCCATCTCTCGGTCAAAGTCGCCGTCCTTTTAAACCCCTCTCTAGATTTCTGGCGCCTTTCTTTCCCAATTCAACGGAAACGCCACTGCGAAATTGGGGTATGCATCCTTTCCCTTCTTGGGTTTTTGAATTTGGGGGATTTTTGATGTGATTCGATCTGGGTCTGTCTTAAATTTTCATGTTTTGTTTGATTTCTTCAAGACTAATTATGTTTGCGTGAGAATATTGAAGTCTAAAGGATTTATGGAATTGGCTTTTATTGGGAATTGGATTCTGTTCCTTTTGATGGTGGAATGTTATCTGAATTGTGAACATATTCTCTAATTTAGTGTTGTGGTTGGACTATCATTTTCATCCGCAGATTTGAAAGAAACTATAGAATTGTTCTTTTTTTTTTCCCTATGGTCATGGTCTTTCTATTTATCATATACCTATGTCTTTGAACATGCTAAATTGGTTGCTTACAAGAATCTAGACATGATGTGATGCTTCAAAATATGTCGGCAATACGCTAAACTACGTAGATATACACGACACACTACATACCTGATGAATCTCCATTAATATGAAAAACAAAACAAAAACCGACATACATGATATACATGACGCACTACATACCTCATGAATTTCCATTAATATGAAAAACAAAACAAAAACCTTCATTATTAACATCCATAGTTTATATTATTAAACCAACGAAAGATTCTGAAAGTTCAATTGAATCCAGTTAACTGAAGTCCATGGTGTTCTTTATATGTTTGGAACTTGTTTAGATTGTGTGAAAGTAGTTTTTGACCTATGTTAAAGAATCTTTCAGTTTGATGTACCCTTAATGAGTTTAGAGTCTATATACCAAATTCCTACCCCAAGGAACTATGGATAAGATTCGTTGCATTAACCTTGAAGATTTGGTTGCACAAAGCTAAACCTAACTTGATGCGATTTGACTAATGCCACCAATGCCATGCATAAGTTGTGAAGTCCATGAACATGCAAAGAGTAATCAATAAATTAATGTGTACATAACCTTTTGGCAATCAGATAACATGGAATAATTAGGAATACATCAATCAGGAGAATATTTCACCTATGTGCTGGAAAATTCACAGGTTCCTTTTGTGACAATTTTGTTGGATTCTTTTATTCGAACATCATTGTACTCTCCTTGCACTTATCTGATTCACATCGGCTCTTCGTTTTAAGAAACTTCTTGTGTCTTCCTTGATAGTTTACACTCACTATCTAGTATCTTTTATCTTGAAGCAAGAGGCAACTGGATAATCACCAATGATGCAATAACTATCCTACATAAGGTGTATATTATTATTATTAGTGTTATAGTTGAACTACACTTGTTTTTACCTTAATTGTTGGCAGGATATTTCCTATTTGTTTTACCGTTCAATTTCAAAATTATAATAGCCTTGTGGCTAATTTCAATGTCTAAGTATATCTTAGGTTTAGTTGCAAAGTTCATCTGGCTGCTTATGATTTAGAGTGTTAAGTTTTTCTTTTCTTTTTTCTTTTTGTATTAGGGGGCTACCTTCTTGCTCCTTTGTTGAATTTTTGTAGAAATGTCTGTTCAATAATTTATGATCATAGATGCCTTTTCTTTCACTACTAGTTATTATGCCTTTGTGTTTGTTTAATCTCATAATTTTTATACTACATATATTGTAGATTTTTGTTCAAATGAAAGTGTTAAAACTTCTGAGTTCACAATATTTCTTCTTCTCTTTCATTTCTTCTTTGTTAGTTTGAATGTTTTCTTTTATCCACCTCTTCTTCATGCATATATGCTTCAGTAGCAAGGATATAACCTAAGTTAACTGGACAGTTCATTTGATCTCCCACATCCATGTCCAACACTTCATGTATCCATGTCCGTGTCCAATACTCCTTGGACACTTCTTGAATATATCCATACATTTATTCAGACATGTACCCAATTATATAATATATGTTTAATGTTTTAGTTTAAAACACTCGTGAACACTTGTTGGATGTCTATCTTTCACTTGATCTCAAACTTCTACAAGTTGTTGGACTCAGGTTGGGTTCATTTCAAGTTTCATCCATTCCCAGTTCGTAAGTATGATTTTAAAGGGTTGACTTGGTATCTAGTTAAAAAACAAGCAATATTCCATTTTATAATCTACTCAATAAAAGAACTATAAAAATATTGTAGGAAGTTTATTTCTCATAATATGTGCATGACAAAACAATATCGATCTCATATAAAGTGTCAATTCAATATGCGTATATGTAGCCACGTCCCTATATCTAGGGATGTAAAATGACCGAACCAAATCAGATATCACTATATTTGAACTTGAATTTGATTGGTTTTCTAATATTAGAATTAGAATTAGAATTCGGGTCGAATACATTAATGATGTCGAAATTTGGTTCGGCTATATAATTCTTATTTGACAATACTTCACGAATTTGCCCATATGATCAAGAGCTTTGCCTTCTGAACTGCTAGTCCTTTGTTCGAGCCCTACTATAGCCATAATTTTAACTATTAATTTTAATTCTTTAATTTGTCTGACGTTTTTGCACGTAGACCCCTCAAATTGTATACATTTGTAAATGTTCCCTTTGAAGCTTCATAATTATTGATTTCCCCTCTAAGTTGCCTCATTCATTGAAATTTATGCCTCAATTTAAACTAATTAATATTTTTAAAAATGACTAATCTATCATTAAATAAATTTAAAATATTAACAGTATTTAATAATTAGATGAATCAAATATACATATGGTTAACTGAATTAGTTGTCAAATATTTACTTCACTTATACCCCTACCAGTATCCTATATTTACAAATTTGTCGAGTCTCGTATCCGCACCTCTACACCCTCACCTGCACTTGCACCTACAGCTGTGCAACATAGGTTATAATTGTGACTCCTTTGAGTGTCTTCATAAATAATTAATGTAGAATTTGTAGTCCAAGTATATTATAACTCAATTCCAGAAAAGAAGACATGTTTCTAGTTCTGAGATGCTTTTCGTCTCATGTTGTTGTATCACTGTGGTTTTTAGTTAAGCTTTTGATCAATCTGTGGAGAAAGACAAGGAACATAATAAGTCTTATATTTTCCTTTTAAATTGTCAATTCATTTGAAAAAAAATTCAGATTTGTTGAAGAATTCATTCCCTTATGTCTCATTTATATTTCAAGGTTTGGAGCTAACAACGACTGAGAAATGTTTCAAAATCGCGTTTAGGGATGGAAATCCTGCCAGAACTCTATCCCTTGACAGGTTTACAAATTGGGTGAGTTTTTCCTTCTTATGCTTGGTAACTTCAATTTAAATAAAACTGTGATATATTAAGTCTTGAATTTCATTAAAGTAATATTTTACTTAAACAAATTTCTGGGAGAGCTTTGACATGTAGAATGCCATGAGTTCAATTATGCATACAATCTTATTTCTTCTAATAATATTTAAGTATTTATTCTTTAAATGTTAGTCATGTTTGTTAAAATATAAAATTACATTCCTCAAAGATTAGAATGATTTTGTAGTTTCAGTGTAGTGAAAGGGAAATTTGACGTGGTATTAAAGGAACCCAGGTTCAAATCCCAATGGCCATGAATTTGAAACAGATTCTCGAAATCTTGAAACCGTTGTGTGAATCCGGGTCCATAAAACTGACGCTCAATCTGCAGGGGCATGGTACAATAGAAAATTCTATCCCTCATCCCTCACAATGACTTTGGAGTTTTGTTGTAGCAAGGACCTTTGACAATATGCAAACTAATAGATAGTACACCACATTACTTTAAGTTATTGCACACATTTTTGCCAACTTTTGAAGTCTTTACATGCCCTTTAGAGCAACAAATTCTATGTAATTTCAGGATTTTGCTTATAGTACATGGATAGTTAAAAGGATTCTGGGCCACTACAACTTCGTTTGGCCACATAATGGGATGGAGTGGTGATCTAAGATCCCATTATTAGTTTTTTGTGATCTCCCATATGATGTATATATTTGCAGGGATATACAAGCATATGTTTCATGGGCTTTTTTGTATTTTGCTCCTGGGAGTAATAGAGTGCTCATTCTCGTTGACAACCGGCCATGGATGATGAACAATCACTCAAAATCAGCAAGGATATGGCAGTTAATGGTCACCAAGGTCTGTCCTTCTTGCCCTACTGATCTAAAATTGTGGATAGATTTCACAAAACCCCCGATATTTTGGGGGCGTCTCCCATGAAAACCCTCAAACTTTGTTTTCCCCACTAAAAGCTAAAAAAATTTCCACATAATTTCTAAAGTGATGAAAATGCCTTTCGGTTCCAAAAATATTCTTTTCTTCATTCTTTTGGATATGTTTATTTTTCGCAAAATGAACACAATTCCTACCGTACCCGTCGCCTCTGACAAATTTTAAGATATTGTGAGGGTTTGTTTTGCAAAAGAAATGCATTAGAGATAATGAGAAAATTGATTTTTTTGGTCAGAGCAGCATTGTCGTTACTTTGGGGGTTATGTGGGGAAAAAATATTGGGGGTGTTTAGTGGGGAACACCCCGAAGTATTTTGGGGTTTTCTTAAATTTATTCAAAATTGATTATCTTCCTCTCTCTCTTCCTTATTTTGCTTATTTTCTTTCAGTACAGAATGTCACCATTCACAAACACCAGGGCGCTAAACAGGTCATCAAACAAAAATGGAATGAATGATGGCCAAGAAGAATATCATGCAAAAGCAAAGAAAATTAACTGGTGGTTTCCTGTTATTTATTCTAGAAAATGGCAGCCTAAGTGTCTTATGGATCTTAGCAAAGCTCTTCATGGGTTCCTTGTGTTTGAAGTGGCATGGAAAGATGTGCACGGTATCAACTATCTAAATGAACTCCAGGTACCAGCATCATCACCTAAATGGTGTAATTACTCTAGGAAAATATTGACCTGAAAGGGTTTTGTTCATATTAGCCCCTAGATCTTTGTTAATTTTATATTGACTTAGATGCTCAATCTTCATGTTTCTAAATTAGGCCCCCAAATCTCATATTTGTTCGAAATGGGGGTCTTAATTTAAGTAACTTAATAAATTTAGGGGTATTGACAAAAAGCTGACCTGAAATAAGTAAATGAAATAAGTTAATAGGCATCTTAAACAACTTACTAGATGTTCTTTAGATGCCATTCACAAGGCCAGACAAATAGCTGCATCTAAACAGAATCTGAGTTCTATGACCACTATCTTATAGGTTCTCTTAAAACAATGACTTAATTGCACTTAAATGCCCTATGGTTTCTTCAACCTTGCACTTAAGTGACCTTTATTTTAAAAACTAGTAAATACATGCCCCCAAACTATTTAAATTTTGGAGATAGATGCCCAAAAGTTTCAAAATATTGCATTTTGGTGCCCTCTTGTATACCCAATATTGCATATAAATGCCGTCAGTTTGTAAATGGTCTCACTTAAATACGCTAAAGTTTCTAAAAATTGCACTTTAGTACCATTTGTTATGTGATATTCTTGAATAGATAGAGAAGTTAACACCATCTGTATATTTTTAACTTGGGCATCTATCTGCAACATTTAAATTCTTTGGGGCATTTATTTGCTCTGTTTTAAAATAGGGGTCACTTAAATGCAAGGTTGGTGAAACTATAGGGCAGTTAAGTGCAATTTAGCCTAAAATAATCCTGCATTTCCTCCGATAGGTTGATTTAATTTTCTTATTAGATAGCCTAATGCTACTAAGAAATAAGCTGACATAATGACTTTATGAACTTAGTACATCCTAATTTTTAAATATCTAAAATTGTGAATTTATGATTTAAAAATAGACAAACAAAGACAAGTTTCTGAGTAAAATCTGACCTTTTACTGAACATACAAAAACGTGCACCTTTACTAAGCTAAAAAAACCACATCTTGAACTTAGTTTTACGTAACATAGAGAAGAGAGTAGATCATTTTTTTTAACTGTATGGGACTTGACTTATTGATACTCTAGACACCACATTGTAAAGGAAATGGGAAATAGAAGCGGGAACTAATGATAATTACAGTTAGGCCTATATTTTATTGGTAATCAATACCCTTTTTATGTCCAGAAGGTTTCTGTATTACTCGCAGACGGACACATCACTTGCTCTTGACGTGAAATCCATGAGAAAGTGGGAATTCTACAGCCCTGAACAAGCTTCAAAATGTCTATCTTCTTGGTTTTCTTGCAATAAATCAGAAATTCAATCCCTCAGGAAAAGTTTACGGCTCCTCTCTGATTTAAACCTTCACCAACCAAGCGCTCATTCTTCTTCTGTTTTGTTTCAAAGACCGTCTCCTTCAGATGATGATTTCTTAGATGTTCAAGAATCTTTCACTGAAACAGGCGATAAGGGAGAAATCCAACACGAAAAAATATGCAGTTGTGATGAAGGATCAGTTATAGCACCAAGTCAGTATTCTAACACGCTGATACTCTTTAGATTCAGCGATTGCATTTTGCCATTGAAATTTAAGGAAATCATAATGTCTGATATGAGACTTCTGATATTGCTCGAGACTGGTTTACCTTCATGGGTTATTTTCTTCGAATCCTATCCTTTCTTCTGCCATTTTTATCGTACTTGGATGAGGCACTTAGCAAGAACTCTCTACATACTAATCTCACTTGTGACTGTCATCTTCGGTTTCTATGATTTATATAAGAATGTGCCATTATTAAAAGCTACTGTTGCTCGTCTCTCTGGTCCTCTATTCAATTGGATAGAAGGATGGGATATGGTCACAAGGCTTCGATATCTTGGAACGATGCTCTTCCTCCAAAATTTTGAGAAAGCGTTGAAATGGTTCTTGATGATGTCACGTTCAATAGCGACGCTACTGTCAGCAATTATTAGACCATTTAGTGGACCTCTTGGTGAACTTATGGAATTCATTTTCCCTTTGTGGAGTGCTTGTGTTGAAGTTGCGGAGATGTTTTTTTCTACGATTTGGTTCACGTTAGCTTCCATGTGCAACGTGTTGCTTGACATTGTGGAATTTGTGCTGTGGCCTTTTGAGTTTTGCTGTTCGTATGTTTGGAGTACAGGTAAGTCCCTGACTAATTACCAGTATGCCATGATGGAACCTGTTAGAATATAAAATTATAGGGGTTTTTGCATATATACCGCTCGAATCTTCCATATTTGCAAAATTGCCCTTGAAACCTTGGTATTTGCAAAATTTCCCTCCCAGTTCTCTTACATGGATTTATTCTACCTATTTTACTTACATATTTTAGTTTTTAAAAGAGAAATTGTTGAAACTCTAGTAGAAACTATTGGGAATTTTGACATAGGCTTGTTTAAAAAGCAACATTCTTAAGTTGGAATAGTAGAAAGACCCAATATGCTAGTTTTGAGGGTCAAATTTGCAGATAATAAGATTTGAGGGATAATTTTGCAAATATTGAAGTTTTGAGGGGTATATATGCAAAAACTCAAAATGATAATCCTCAACCCTCAGTACAGCTTTGGAGTTTTGGCGAAGGATCCTTTGACATCGTACCAAAGTAACCAAAATCAAACCCTACTAGCTAGGAATTTAAAGTAAATCAACCTGTGGGGCAATGCTAGAATATAGAATTACCCTCAACCCCCACCACAACTTCAGAGTTTTGGTGTAGGGGAAGGGTTCCTTGGTATGTTTGTTATGATTGAAAGCTTTCGCTCCGGTACATGATTGATTACCAGAGTGCCATAATGGAACCCTCTATAGCTATGAACTTATTGAGTTAGCTGTTGTTATGGTCAAGATGTGGCTATCACTGAGGACTTGTGACTGGTAAATCCATCCGAGATTTCCCTAATTGATTGAGCCATGAGAAGCTTTTGTTATTGAGAATAATCCTGTTTCCTATTTTAAATCACAGATCCCTCCAAATGATTAAAATAAAATGGTTGTAAATCTGTTAAATGCTGTTTGAGAACTTAACGTGTGTGTAGTCAAGTCACTTATCCATCTGGGCATGTTTGTTATTGAGAATTAGATTGACTTTTTGGTTTCCCTTCTTGGTTTCAAACTTGTTGTCTCACTTTATCCATCTGGGCATGTTTGTTGTTGAGAATTAGATTGACTTTTTGGTTTCCCTCCTTGGTTTCAAACTTCTTGTCTCCTTCTCATCCTTTTATTGACCGTAGATAGTAAGCACCTCTCAGTTTAAAGAGAAAACATAATATGTTACACCTTACTAATTACACATACTATATCATGTGGAATTTTATCTCGTGGATTGTCTTTTTATCTAAAGAAGGATCCCATGAACATAAATTTCTAATTGGTCGGGACTTCCGGTTAAAGTTTTTTTTCTCTATGTAACATGAATAAATCATGCTGCAAACTTTTTTGATGGTTAAAGCTAAACTATTTTGCACTGTCTTCAAAATAAAATCTCAAGTAACTTATTTGACATTTCGCCCCTCGAGAAGCTACGAAGATTATTATCTTTGTAGATTGCACTTTTAAAATTGGGTTTTTCGATATTAGTCCCTTAAACTTTTCATACTTTGAAAGTCGTCCCTAAAATCATTGAAATGTCTATTAGGTCCCTCAATTCTTAAGATATTTTGAAATTAGTCCCTCAAATCACTGAAATTGCTATTAAGTCCCCGGATTCTTGAAGTTATTATGAAATTACCTTTGAGATATATCCGTATCCGTTAGGATACTAACATGGTCACCGAATATCTATATCTGTTAGGATATAGTTACAGATACAAATATGCAGTGAAATATTCGGATCAAGTACCCCATGTCTGAATATATGTTGGTCATACAATGTGCAATTATTTTAATCCTCAGATTAATGGATTTAAGGTTAATTTTGATGATCAAGGGATCTTATTTTAGCTTTTCAGTTATAGCGAACATATTAATGAACTCTCTTGTATCATGTGAACTATTTTTTATATTATATGATTTTCTCATATCCATTTTGTATCCACATGTTATCTAGCAAATACATTCGCATGTATATTTGTATGTATCCGTATCCAATTTTAGCAGTTATGGATTAGAGTTTTCCTTAGCAATGTGCATGCATACCTATATCTGGTAAGTAAATACGGATATGGTAACTTGATAATATCATATATATAAGCCATATCCAAAATGTTTTCACCCCTAATTTAGAGGGATTGATTTGAAATTAACAACTTAAGAGAATGAGGGGACCTAATAACAATTTCAATGATTCTAGGATTGGATTTTTTTCAAAAGAGACCTTTTTTGCTAAATAATTAGCAAAACCGACTGTTTTTCTAATTATTTAGCAAAACCGACATCTTTTTGGCCACCAAAGAGATCAGTTTTGTAAACAAAAGGTTTCCGAAACATACGGGACTAGTAGTCCCGTATGTTTAGTGGCCACCTATGTTGCACGGATACGTATACGGGACACGGATACGACACGGACACGGATGCGGGATACGAAAAAATCCAAAAAAATAGGATACGGGGATACGGCAAAGAATTATTTTAAAATTACTATTATATATAGAAAATTTTAGTGAATTAAAGTATTAAACTTGTACGTTAATTTTCATTCAAGCTTGCAAATTATTCAAACTTTCATACTAGTATATTGCATCACTAACAACTATATTGCTAAATTTTATTTTATTCTTTATAGGTTACAAATGGCAAATCAAGTTTCAAGTTTCAAGTCAACTAGTTGCACTACGCCACTACACCTAGCTCAAATAGCAAGAATCAATACTCGTACTCTCGCAGTCTCGCACACAAAATCAAAAAGTAGCACATTTTCAACAATTATGACCGATATGTATTAATAAGAAACAAGCAATTAGTTCTGAAAAAAACAGTTAACACTTAACAGTGATAATAATAAAAAAGAACCAATAGTTAACAGTTAAGACAAATCTCTCCTTAAATCTCTCTTTGTAAAATAGTTAACATTTCAACATTTAAAGACAAATCTCTCATTAAATCTCTCCTATTATTAATCAAAATAGTCCACAAACCAAACTTTAATAATTACCTATTATTAATTAAAAATAAGTTTAGTGGCTTACTATCTCAAATCATTAACAATTAAACATTAAAAAACAGTTAAATAAGAAACAATTAACAGTTAATAGTAAATGGCTTAACAACTATGGTTAAATAAGTAAATGACTTAACATTCGAAAAAAGAAAAAAAGAAAAAAGAAACGGAAGCAACAACAAGAAAAGAAAAAAAAGTGAAAAATGAAACGGGATTGGATAAGGATCTCAAATATAGACCCGAACCCGGAACCAAGAAACCAATCCCACGGTCCTCAATCATCATCATCAAATCACAAACCCTAGCTCTCATATAATATGTCCTCTCCCCCATTGCTTTCGCTTTCTCACTCTTCCTTTCAACAAAGAGAGTAAAAAGAGAAAGAAGGAGATCGATGTCGGATGAGGAGCACCACTTCGAGAGAGACGAAGAGATCGAGAGAGAGAGACGAAGAGATCAAGAGAGAGAAGACGAGATCGACGAGGACGAGGTCACCTAGCAGTAACGAGTGGAGCCCCCGAAGCGAGAGAGAAGACGAGATGGACGAAGCTGCGGCGGCGTAGGACTCGGGTGAGTGATTTAGGGTAATGTTTTGGGTTTGGGTTTGGGTTTCGGGTTGTCTTTCATCGTGTGGGATTTTTTTGTTCGACGTCGGGATTTTTTTCCTTTTGTTCGCGAATCCCAGCTGTGTCCCCCCTTGGATTGACCGTGTCCCCCCTCGTTTGATCGTTGACTCGTGTCGGACACGGATTGACCGTGTCCGACACGTGTCGTGCACGTATCGAGCACGAATCGTGTCTGATTCGTGTCAGACACGGATTCGTAGCCTTCGGAGGAGTATCCGTGCTTCATATGTGGCCACTAATCGGTAACTAAAGTGATCTCAGAAAACCCACGGGACTACTAGTCCCGTGGATGGATTTTTTGAACCCTATTCGAAACGCACGGGACTACTAGTCTCGTGCGTTAAGTAGAGAGTCGGCCTTCTGGGCAGTCTCGTGCGTTAAGTAGAGAGTCGGCCTTCTCGCCCAGCAGATCCACGGGACTACTAGTCATGTGGATTTGCTGGGCACAGTTCAAACATGCACAAAACATGCACGGGGCTATATCGCTTCATATACAATGTTTGGCGTACCTATTTGAGCTATAAAATTATAGCCTCCACTTCATATAATTGTTATACAATATAATATTTATATACTTATAAATTTAAAGAAATAAACAATGGATAAAAACACATTTAATAAATCCACAACATCACAACACAACAGCTACATCATATACATATCCATACGACAAAATAGTCCAGACAAATCTAAATATATCAAGTTTATCAAGTCTATCCATACGACAAATTTAGTCAAAGCAAAAAGACTAATAAACTATCACATGCAATCTAAAAATCTGCTCCTCCCCCGTTATCTCCCTCTTCGTACCCACTCCGATCGTCGGCGTCCTCCTTCGATTTGAGCTGGTACGTGCTCGCTCTCCGGTTGTGTGTGGGGCTATGATGGACCAGCTTTATTGTCGTGCGAGCAAGATTCACCTCGTCTTCGTTGGCGCGCATATACCCTCTCCTCATGCGCCATCTCCTCGCGACTATTATGCCGATCTTCATGAGTTCGATGAAGAGCTTTACGAACCCTCCCCACTATCTGCTGCAATACCGATACATGTACTGAATCTCCTCTTGCGGTAGCTATGCCTTCATTTGCAATCTCCTCTATCTTATCCATAACATCTATCTGCAATCACGTAAAAAGATATAATTATATATATAAGCAACTAAAAGGTAATGGATTAAAAAACTATTTAAATTTACGCATTTTGCTTATCCATTCTCTTTCATCTACACCCCTTGGTACGTATCTTGCTTGTTAGGAACGTATCTTGATTTCGTCGACTGGAGGCGTGGTTTGAGTGATTATCCATCTTCTAGTAATCCCTCAATACCATCTTATATAATCGATTTCCTCCTTTAGAGGATAAATCTACTCGACGATGCTCAATGTCGCTCATTCCATCTAGCAATGTACTGATTATGCACAAATGACCAGTCAATTTGATGCCCACCCTTGGACGCATTCCTTTCTATTCTTTCTACAAGTTGTGGAGCGTGCTGTGTGAAACCAAACTGCCTAAGTACGCGATCCGATACATGCATCTCCACAATTTTAAAGCAAATAAGAACTCTAGCTCTCCATATACCATGTCCCTCCATGCAAATCAGTGGTAGACGAGGTAGAAAAGTATCGTATGACTGCCACTCGAACTATAAAATATAAAGTATCATTAGTAACTAGCTTAAATTGACTTAAATTCAAAATTTTGATACATGATAAATATCCATCCGGTTGAGCTCTCCTCTATAAAAATCTAACTGTCTTGCCGGGGCCTCATCATATGCTTTAATGATGTTCCATCTACGTATATGATAGAAGGTTAGATTCTAATTCCAAATATAAAATTCAAAATTAAATTCTTTAATTAGATTCGAAATTGTTTACCTGCTGCCCAATGGAATTTGTCCATCTAAAACTCACATCTCGCATAATCTTGATCTCAAAACCAATCTCTTCCATGCCTAAACTTTTAACAATGTCAAACACTCATTGAGCTCTTTTATTTGCATAAAATCAACCTTCGACATTTCTCTATATAGGTATGCTAAAACAGCACTACGTCATGATAATGTCCCGCACCTGTTGAAGTTCTGGAGAAGCGTTAACCACCTATCACATGACAAATGCATTTAGTCGTATTTTGTGAATAATGAGTTAAAATCTAGAAAAAACGACAAATATAGTTCATTATATGAATAACAAGTTGTCTTACCTCAAATGTACTTTATGTTTACTTGAATCGGGAAGAAGAAGCGTCCCGATCATATGCAAAATATATGCACGAGTATGTTACTGGATCGTGACCTGTGATGCATCTTCTGACAAGGGGTTTGCGAAATTTTCTTTTAGTCACTTCAATCTAATATATTCCCGGGGCAAGGACTCCGGAGATAGTCCTAACAACTCATCACAAATTCGGTGCAACATGTCTATCAGTCTCCGTAACACAAGGACCATCAATACGGAGACCAAGGATCACTGCTACATCTTGGAGAGTAATAGTCGCCTCGCCAACACGTAGATAAAAAGTGTTAGTCTCTTGCCTTCATCTATCCAGCAATGCATTAACTAGTGCCCAATCGAGTTTCATCCACAGTAACTTTGAGCATGTGAGAAAACCTGCTTGGGCTACTAAAGTAATTGTACGTGGATCTTCAAGTGGCCATCACGTATGTCCGAGGTTATGATCAATCATAACTAGCTCTGAACCTCTCTGCACAATAATGAAAAAAATATTAGCATTTACTCAATGAGTAAGTAATATGTGACTATAAATTCCAAAAAATTATGACAAAATATAAGAATCATTACAATGTAAATGTTATACTCTTTGAACGGTGTCGTGACTGATCATATAGGTCTTCACCACTTACCGGCTCGGGATGCATAGTGTATATACTTGAACATATAATTGTTAACTTATTAATTCTTGTAGAATCAATAAGACTATAATAACGAATAAGTCTATAACGACAATAAAAATAGAGATAGAAAATATATTACCAATTAATTACTATGTACTTGTTTTTGATGGACAAGGAGATCTATAATGGCCTAATTGATTACATTGTCCACATTTTTAAATCGCAATGCTACTCCTTCCTGGTCTTGGTCCAGGGTACCTCTAATGCGCACGGAGCGAGGTCGTCCCGCTTGTTTTTTGTATTGAGGTGGTAATATATATGGTCCATTATAAAGCGGCTAATAACGACTATTGTTGGGAGGATGAAAACTCTCCTTATAAGCCTTTCGATAATGATTTATTGAATACTAAGTTGAGCAATACCGATCATAAGACAATCTAACGCCACCATCTTGATTGGAACTAGCCGCTAAAACATGTTCACATGGTAGTTTTTATAATTATGGTATATTAAAAGTACAACTGCACTCCTGGTCATAGAGATAGACTGTGTAAATACCTTTACAATCTTTAACCTCTCATTTATTATCGTTGAATGGAGTAATTCTACATGATCTTACGGCCATAATCATTTTTTGCAGAATACTCTCATTTTTTGGAGTGTAACTTATCGTCCAATTTGCACCATCATCACGTCTCTTATTACAGTATGCGTTTATTCTATAAAACGTCCTTGCAACCAAGACTTGAATTGGCATAGCACAGACACCTTTGAGTACGCCATTGAAACTTTCAGAGCAATTAGTTGTCATCATACAATAATGCACTCACCATCTCTACGTAATACCCAGCGATCTTCGTATTGCGGTTTCAAATTTTGTTCAATCCAGTTATGTGCTTCAACTAATATGAACTTAATTTTCTCCCTACAATGCTCATATATCAATGTGTTGGCTGCACACCCGGCTTGCCACAATAGATTTTGTAAATTGACCTCTTCATATTTTTTCTTAAAATTATCTCTTATATGCCGCAAGCAATACCGATGATGATGTGGTGCTCGAAATCCCTCACACAAGGCTTGTGGAATTTCTTTCATCCAGTCAGAAATAAAAGTAATCATTCTAGGATTTTGAATAGTAGGGATGAATCTGTAAATACATTGAAAAAATCACTTTCAACTCGATGTATCCTTCACCTCCACAACTGCGAAAGCCAATAGAAATAGACCACCATTTGCGTCTACATCAGTCGCAACCAAGAGCACTCCTTTGTACTTGTCATATAAATATGTGTCATCAATGCTCAAGAGCGGACAACAAAAAGAGAACCCTTTGATACTGGGTCCAAATGCCCAAAATACTCGCATGAACCTTTCCATTCCTGGCGCAATCACTTTAGACTATTTTGTATTCGGAACCCAGATTTTTTCTTTTAATTGTTTCAAGATGTTACGGTAGTAATTCATAAGATTTCTCCCAATCTCCAAAGATTTTGGTCAACTTTCAAGATGTTTGGATATAGTTATTTCTCATATCATATACCCTTGTAATTATCTGACTTGGAGTAAGATCAAGCTCTCGCTTAACTGCGGGCATAATTAGCTTCAATATATAAAAGAAAGTTGCTTCCTTATGATCGGCATTGACAGTTGGATTGCAACATGTATGAAGTCCGCAATAACTAGAGATCATAAATTGTCTATTAGATTTTTTTCTAATCGTTACATTAAGCTTCCATGGACACTTTGAATTTCTCTCGTCTTGAGCACTTGCATAGTCTCCTTGAGCTTTCTTGTTGAAGTAGCACTTTACATGATAGTTGTATTAGTTTTTACCAGTTTGAATTTGACCCGATTCTTAATTGACTATTCACGTATAGCGAAAAACAAAGTTTTCTTATTCTCGAAAATATCTCCTTTTTTGAAAGTAAAGTCCTCGGGTCGTTCGCTATTAGGACCAAACTCAACGAACTCAGCTTGTGAGACATTTAACGACTCCTCATTTTGAAACTCTTTTGGCAATGGTTCTTCAGACTTAACATAATCGTTGTTTACACAATATTCATCCATCCAACGGGTGTCCTCATCAGTTCCTCCAATTGCACACCGCATACTATCAAGACGTTCCTCCTCTTTAGCATCTCCATAATCATCATCTGTATTCTCATCCTTTTCTACAATAGAACTAACTGGTAAATTAACTGAAACATGACCCGATGCGTTGTGGAACACATCACTTGACATTGTACCCGAGTCATTTTCTAAGTGTAAGGCCCTTGGAGATGAAATTAATTCGTTCGAGTTATTTTCTAAGTCAAGCATGCAGGAGAACTCTCCTGGAGCGCATATGAAACTTGGGCAACACCGAATATTAGAATATTTTCAATGAACAACTCGATTGGGATTTGGTTTTTTACAAGTTGTTTCATGTTACTCGGTTCTTGATCATTGGTGATCTCTACAACAATTGTTCTTTTTTTATTTATCGGACAATTACAGAAGACCTTAGTGGCATACTCTCCATGATTAATTCTAGTAACTCTGTATAGTGTATAATCGCTCAATCATTTTATCGAAGTTGTAATTTCTAGATAACATGCATATTTTTCTAGATCCTCCCTCATATATAGGCATAGTATTCATTCTAACACTCAGTTTCTCATTGAATAAGCAAATAATTGGTATTCCATTCACCATTCGAACTGAAATATTAACATTTATCTTATGCAAATTATTTATCAAATTTTAATCTATCAAAATTTAACCAAATCCCATTGTATATCATAATTAAAAAAATTATTTTAAATATATAGTTATTTCCAAACTATAATTTTAACTAAATAATAGAGAGAAAATTAGGAAAAAATCGAAATTTATAACTTGATGAAGATCTGAAATTTGTCGGCGTCAGAGAGGAGACGACATTGGACTTCAACAATGCAACTTTAGCGAGGATCTCTATTTGGGTTTGGAGAGAATGATTTTGGAAAGAATGAGCTTGGTGAGAATAAGAGAGAAAATTGAGAGAGAAAGCGGTGATTTTGGAGAGAATAAATGGAATGAGGTTAGGGTTATTGAGGAAGAGATTGGGAGAGGGTGGATGAAAATCGAGGTAAATAGAGGTGAGAGATCGGGCTGGTTAGAGAGAGAGACGGTTGTGTCCTAATTGTTGGGCACAGCCGGGCTTATATAGCCCGACAAATCCACGGGACTACTAGTCTCATGGATTTGCTGGGCCAACTTTGCACCAAGTCTTTGCTTAACGTATGAGACTAGTAGTCATATACGTTTTGAATGAGGCTTCAGAAAATCCATGGGACTAGTAGTGTCGTGGGTTTTTTGAGATCAATTTAGTGGCCAATTAGTGGCCACTAAACATACGGGCAAGCGTAGGCTGAAAAGGCAATACTCTCATGTCGGGCTACTAGTCTCGTATGTTTCGGAAATCCCATTTTGCGAAACCAACCTCATTCGGTTTTGCTAAATAATTAGTAAAATAGTTGGTTTTGCTAATTATTTAGCAAAAAATGACTTATGAAAAAAAAACTCCTAGGAGCCTAAGAATTAGGGGATGTAATAGCAATTTCAATAATTTTGAGGGACTAATTTCAAAATATGAAATATATAAGGGACTAATATCTTGGGGGGTAAAGCTTTTTAGATTCTATGAGTGCCTACATTTGCATTACACTTATTTATCTTCTAGTTTACTAGTGAAGATAAGCACATTAGTACAAATTCTCATTGTTCTCATGTCCTAATCCTTTTCTTTTTTGTTCTTGAAAGTGCAGTAACATTACTCTATCCACTCGTATCTATCATCTGGGATTTTGTTCTGGTACCCATCCGCTGTGTGTTAACACTAGCAGACTACATGGCAGTATTACTGTACAATATTTTTGAACTGTTCAAAGATGTTTGGGAGTCAATCAGAGGCATTTTCCAAACTACAGGCATTTTTAAAACTGCAGCTTTATCAGGAGCAAAGAAAGGTGCATATGATATCTCGATATGGCAGGGGCTTTGGAGAGATCTCTTTTCTCAGGTTTACCACCATACCTTTTTAACTGTGCTCAATTAATTAGGAAAAAGGGTAAATTTCACTTATCACCCAGAACTTTGATTGGTTTTGCATCATAGTCTCCTTAAACTTTGTTTATTCCACTTAACCCCTTGAACTTTGAAGTTTTTCTGATGTGCCCCCCTGACATCATTACCTCTGAATGGTTGAATGACCAAAATACCCTTTTTAAATATCTCCCCTAAAAATGAAACAAAGGACAAAGGGGTAATGTTTAATAAGTATGATTTTCATCCTTTTCTATCACATGGTTGGCATGTAACCCATCAGAAGTTCACGGTGTTACTTTTTTTTTTGTTGGAGAGGCTAAGGGTGGTCAAGTGAGGCAAATTCAGTAGGGTTAAGTGGAGTAAACAAAGTTCACGATGATTGAGGGTTATGTGCAAAACACCTCACTTCAGGCGTTTAAGTGATATTTACCCAACAAAATATCCTATAGAGGGTCCTCTATAGAAAATGATATAATTAGAAAATGATATAATTAGAAAATGACACAATTAAGAGGAAGTGGCTCTTAACACTTGTCACAATCTGAAGTTCCAGAAATGACATTTCCCAACAACAAAATAAAGTTGGACAGTTATTAACCATAAACTTTAAGATTAGCGTTGAATTGATCACATCTCAAGACCTAGTTGCTCCCGCTATAATTTTGTATAGAGGACCTTGTAGGTTTCTTTTCCCCATTAATTCAGTCTTATTTTGGTCCAAGGGACTGATATCTTTTGCATTCTTAGGTATTTCGAGGTGCACGGAGTGTCATAAATGGTATGGCCACTTTCTTCCTGACCTGCAATCGGCATAGGCTAAGGTATTGGATTATTTACATAATTTTTAATTTAATAGAGGAATGACCCTTAATGCATCTGAATGGAAGAAAATGTTCTTGCTTAAATTTTGAGAGAAAAAGGCTGTGTGTTGTTTTCTTTTCTGGTAATTATACTAAGAAGACTTGCAAGAACTCATAGAATGTTATCTAATAAGTTAATTTCTATAGCTTCTTATTGATATTTAGGTTTGAGTTAACCCAAATACTAGTATGCACTTAAATTTGAGTGGTCAATATAGGAAAAGTTTTTTTTGTTAGTTCCAATCTGAAATTTTCATAAATATCACATGTAAAAATAGTTGAACTCTGACTTTAAGCATAGGAACTTCCATTTTTCCATAGTAAATTCATGTTTGACCTTAACATAATGTTAAATAAATAACTAAAGAAAGATTCAAGTCCTGTGTAGTCATACCAACCATCACTATAATTATATCGTCCTTTTAACTGTAAATGAAGGCTCTCATATCTAATCGTAATTTTACTACTTTTTGCAGTATATTTTACATGATCTCAAGGAAACATAGATTTGTTGAAAATGTGAATGCACTGATGATAAACTTTACCTTACCAGTTTATCTGTATGGATAGTGTCACGCGAATCATCTTTGAAAAGTTTTGACTCTCTTAGAATTAAGCATATTGTTTAAATAATTATCTTTGAAACTTTATTGCTATCATTATTAATGATTCATCAAAATACTACAGCACATACAACCATGTCCAAGCCTTCCTCCAGCGTGTGGCTAACCTTGGTCACATCACTCCTCATGCATGCCGTTTTCAAAGGGCACATCAATTGGCGCATCAAAATGAGGTGAGCAAGTAGACTTTATTGTAAGTGTAATTTCATAAGACCCCCCTTAAGTTGGGGCATTTCATAGCCCCTGTGACTTTTAAAATTTCAGAAAAGTGTGAACCACAATTTTCACGAGCAAAAACGCTGCGTGATTTCATCCACCCATGTGAAAATTGTGTATAATGATGTTGGCTGTTGGGGCTCCTTTTTTTTTATTTTTTTTATTTTTTTGATATTTTGAAAGTTAACAGGTGTTACATGAGGAACGCCCAAACTTAAGGGCCGGTTTCCAAAATTTACTGTATAGTAACTTAAAATCATATGACTTAGACTTTGGTAACCTTTTTTTAATTTGATTGCTCATCTAAATTCAGGAAGAGCGCATGGAATGTGATCGTTGCAAATAAGCTGGAGTGTTGGTAAATATGAAAGTGCTCAAAATCTTATAGTGCTAAACCACATATTGATAAATATGTTGTATGGGAGGTTGGGAGGGTATATATATAGCTTGTGTGTATGTCTTGAATAGTTTCCTTGCAAATAGCAAGAGTATCCATGCATGGATGTATATATTAGAGTTTGTACGATGAATAGAAGAAGAATAAACATTAAAATTTATTTCTCCGAGTATCTGAGGCTTCAGTGATTCTGTAAATATTTATAGAGCTCCATTCAGGAAAATAACACTTGTATTTTGTTGACTTCCAGTTAGAGATGCATAAAAATATTCCTATGTGAGGATATATTCGTATCCGTTAGAATATGGATATGGTTACTAAAATCTATAAACGATAAGATATAGTTACGGATAGTGAATTATCCGGATCCGTATCAAAAATATCCGAATGTATGTTGTGATGTTATCATATAGTTACAAGTGTTTTTAACCCATTGATAGATTAATGGATTTGAGACTAATTTTGATGATGAAAAGAGTCAATCTTGGCTTTTCAGATATAAGGAATATATTAATGAACTCTCTTGTGTCATATGAACTTTTTTTTTCTCAATATTACTTGGCTTCCTCATATCCATTTTGTATCCGCATATATATCCTTATGTATATTCACATATGTATCTGATTTTAGCAGATATGAATATGAGTTTTTCTTACCGATGTATATTTGTATCCATATCTGTGAAGGACAAATGGATAGAGATATGATGAGTAACAAATGGATAAAGATATGATGAGTAACGTATTCGAGCTGTATGTACCCCTACTTCCAATCATCTTTTATGTGATCTTTGTATTATTTTGCAATCACTTGATGCATGAACGAAATCTCTCACTATGTAAGCTTTCTATTTGCGAAAGAATTTTTTTTTAGATTCCATTTCATGAAGATTCAGTAATGCAATTTCCCCTTTTATCGAAAAATGGAACGAAAGATAAGGGCAAATCTACCCACACACAGACAAAAACTTTGGATGATTATGGGAAGCCCCTCTTAACTTTCAAAATATCAAAACCACATTTAAATGTAAGGATAATCACAATACCCCTTTTACTTTAGATTTTATCATAAAAGTTCTTTTAAGTTTGATATTTTATCAGAAAATATCCCTAATAAAATCTTAAAAGGAAAGGAGGTTTTTTGAACCTCTAAACTTAAAGGAAGGTTTTCTAATATTTTTAATTGTCTAAAATTAAGGAAGGTTTTATGATATTCAGCCAAAAGATAAGTATCAGAACATAGAATTGGAGGAAACAACTGATTTTTGCAAAACAAACAAGGACAAATTATGAAAATCGACCTATTTACAAAAAAAATTACAAAAATCGACCCATTTACAATATATTTGTCAAAATCGATATAGTTTTAGCCATTTAGCTGAAACTGGGTAACAAAACTTCACGGGACTTAAAGTCAGGTGAAGTTTCGTAAATTTTTTTGTCAAAACCGACGCAGTTTCACTGAAACCGAATAGTTTTGACAAATATGTTGTAAATGGGTCGATTTTTTGTAATTTTTTTTAAATGTGTCGATTTTCAAAAGAAGAATTTTTCAAAACAGCCCGTTTCAATTTTTTTAAATCGACCGCTTTTTATTTATTTATCAAAAACCGACCTGTTTTGTGCCACGTCAGCTTAATCACTTTCCTAAACAGTCGAGGTTGCCAACACCGACTATGTAGGAGGGTGTTAAACCCTAATTAGAATCCTTAAACCCTACAAAATCATGTCCTAAACAGTCGGGGTTCGCAACCCTGACTGTTTAGGAAAGTGATTAGGCTGACGTGGCAAAAAACGGGTCGGTTTTGATAAATAAAAAAAGTGGGCGATTAAAAAAAATTAAAATGGGGCTGTTTTGAAAAATTGTTCATTTTTAAAATTTGTTCAACAAAAAATTATAATTGGTCTGAAATATCCATTTTGTATAGAAAAACTATTTATACTGACGTGCTAATAGATCCCCTCACGTGACATCACGTCCGAAGATGAGGACGAATCTCCGCATCCCCGAACCTCAAAGCAAACGCTGTAACGAAAAACGCCGTTAAAAAATTCGTACCACCAATCTTTTTCTTTTCAAACCTTCAAACTGAATCTCAGCGGTCAATTCCATCTAAGAGCAGACCGAATCAGAACCGTCCGTTCTCGCCGAACCATCGCCCATCGCTTTCAAAAGTTCGCGGACCTGAGATACTATTTAAATTCGATTTTGAAATCCCGCTATAAAGGAGGGAAGCAGGAAAAGCCAATTGCAAAACTCGCTTCGTCTTTTTTTTTTATTTTCCCTTTATTTTTTCTGAAAAAAAAATATTGTTCTTCGTTTGAGATCCTAGGGTTTTCGATCGGGAAGATGTCAGGAGCGGGGACCGAGGAGGATAAGAAGCCGGCCGATCAGGGCGCGCACATCAATCTCAAGGTTAAGGGTCAGGTATACGATCTTCGGATTCTTTTCCCTTTGAGTTTCGGTTGATTTTTTTCTTCGATCTGGTTTTTTGATCTTGATACTTGATAATGTGATGAGCCGATCTAGATTTTGTTGGTAGTTGTTTAATTTCATTAGATTAGATTTTTGCATGCAGAATTTGGGAGTAGGTTTAGAGACCTAGATTTTTTTTAGAATTTTACATTTTTTTTGTTTTATTTCATAAAGGCATGGACAGCAAGTTTTGATTTCTTTGTAGTATCAAGTAATATATGTGTTTTTGTGTATAAGAAATAGCTGACTTTAACCAAGGATGTTTGCCTTAAAACAGTTGATTGAAAATTTTAGTTTCAAGTACATTATTTATGTTTGCATGTTTGGATTAAAGAGTTGATTGAGTTTGAAGTTTAAGAACATAATAGATGTTTATTAGAGGATTTGAACTAGTTAAGTTTGAATTGTTTACTCACGTTTGTTATTCTCATTTGGTGTTCTCTTTTTGATGAAGTAGAACTAGTTATGAGTTCAGGAAGTTGTTAGAGATCACTTTTCATAATAGGGCCTGATGGATTTTCCCTTGTTGCTTGGGGTCAAGGTGAAACTCTGAATTACGGCCTAAATTATTGAAGAAAACTTGGATAGTGACAGTTATCTATCCTATATGTTTTACTTGTGCTGACATGATTGGGATGATTGTAATAAGTTTGTTTAATGGTAACCTAAGTTAAGGGGGTGCTCCTATCATGAAGTTGTACCCATGCCCGACAAGTTTCATACCTGTATCCCTACCCGACACTTCTTGGACACTCCTTCCTTTTATATGAATGCATACATTTATTTAGATGTGTACTCAATTATATTTATACATGTTTTAATTGATAACACCTAATACACTTATTGACATCTATCCTACACATCCACTATCAAAACATGTTGGACAAGGTTTGGATTTATTGTAAGACCTATTCAGTTTAGAATTATGATTTCAAAGGGTTATTTGAGCGTATAGTCAAGGTTTTGAAAATAGGCCGATTTTATCAATTTATCAACGATATATAGGGTTTGGGCTATGGTCGATACGATTTTTGTAAAAATATATTGCATGTAGTTTTGGGCCGATTTTTCCCGATATATCGGTGTAAATTCTATGAAGCGAGTGATTTCTTGTGGGCTAAAAATCAACCGATTTTCTACAATTTACATTCTAAGTGAACTGGTTTGGGTTTAAAGACAAAAATCCTCTTTTTTGCATGACCAACTTGCATACGCTAAACAAAAACAATGTTATTCTATTCTATTTCACATATGCTAAACAAAAACAATTGGCAAGTGATCCTAAACATGTGTTATTTGAATATTAGTATGTCTATTTTTGTGCTTAGATTATATTTTAAGACACTATTGTATATGCTCACCATCCAATGAAACACTCTGATTTCTACTACATATCCCCGATATATCCCAACAACAGAGATACAATATGAGTTTTAGCTATCCGATATATTTCTAATAAACGATATTTAAAACGTCGCATATAGTTCAGAACTATGATTTCAGCCCATGTATGGTTGTATTCTCATACCCTATATTTTATGAATTTTCCATGTCTCGTATCCATATTGGTATCCGCACCTGCACCCGCACCCTTACTAGTATCCATGCAACTTAGATGGAATGCTATATTTTTCCCCTGAGCATGCATGGTTATCCTGGTGTCAGTTTCCTTTGGGATGAATGGAGATATCAACGAATAATATAGAACTGCAGTTAAGAATTGGATTCTCCACTGCTAAGCTCTTAGTGGACAGTACTAAGATCTTTCTTTTAAAGGGCACAAGGCATATGATTCCTTCTTTAGAATGCTACTTGCATAAGTTTTGAATATTATTGTATTAGTGTCTTTAGATCTTAACAATAATCTTTATTCCACTTAAGGGAACAAGGTTCAGACTGCAGTTCATGGATTTCAGTTGCACTATTTTGGATTTTAATTATTGAGTTTTGTTGTTGTTGACTCATCTTGAAACACTTAACCGTCTGTCATGTGGATATAGGGCCTCATCACTGATTTGGGTTTTGACATGGAATTTTAATTTTGCATGTGGGGATACTCAATTTGTAAGTTACTAGTTAGGGATACCTTTCCACGTGTCACCTTCTAAGTATTTGGAAACTAATCAAGTGAATCGCGGGTTGTAGACTTATAGTTATTGCAATTGCTTGTGTCGCCTTCAACTTTTTGTGTCAATTGTTCACAGTCATTAGCATACTGACTTTTTTAACCTACTGTTAAGGAATATCCTAGTGTGGTTTAATCTTGTCTTTAATTAACATTTTCTGTACATTTTACCCTTAGTTTCATGTGCATGTAGATTCTAGAAACTCACCTTAGAAATGAGGTTTGGCGTGCTAGAATTGTACGTTACTCTTATAATTTTCGAAATACACGTGGAATTTAATTCCATATAGAGGTTTTACTCTTCTGGATGACCCCCCAAAACATCATGCACGACCGTTACAGACTTTCCTTGTTCACATCCGTTACAGTCTCTCTTGCAAACCAGAGCTGTCCATCTGTCCTGTTGCCCGTTTTATGCCTACACTGTGTTGGCGGATGTCAAATATTTATCAAAATTGATGTTGAGATTCCACTTTAAAAGAGAAGGGAAATCTACATTTTCTCTTCGTCTCTTTCAGAGGTACTCTTCTGAATCCTAGATCAATCCTATCATAGAATAGATAATGTCTGTATCAAGGCGAGAGGAAAAGAGGCCAATTGATGAAACTCCTTTCTTAAATCTTAAGGTTAAGGCTCAGGTAAAATGTTCAAATCCCCTCTTCATTAAGTCTGTTTTTTGTTTTTCTTCCTTTCCTGGGAGAGACTTCTCAGTTGAGGTTATCTTTTCCCCCATGTATATTAACCTCTTTGTGTTTTGTGGGTACTTCTGATATTTTGAGGTCAAATTAGCAATGGGTCTTGTATTTGTATAATTATCTTGAATGACATTGAATTTTAAAAAAAATTCTATTAACGGATGTAACAAAACATTTATCTTGAATGACCTTGAATGGAGTTTGAACCTGGAAAGGATTTTATACATGTCAGCCAGTATCTGGAGTTACTGTTGTAAAATAGTTGCAATTGGTTTCTCTAGGCCTGTTGTTAAATTCTTACAGAGAAATCTTGACTGATATTGAATTGTATGTCCGAAAAATACTTTATTTAATATGGTAGTTGTGGCATAGAAATTGTTCTTTATTTGTTTTCCATTTTTAGAGTTGGACTACATGGGTCATAAGTTTATGGGGAAGTGGATACAAATTATAGATAATGCCTATTCTAGCTTTTCAATGCTTTAAAATTTTAACCTTCAATTCTACAGTTTCAAACTAAAAATTAATTAGTTTGTTGATTGAACTACTTTGTTGAATGATTTAATAATGTTTTGTTAATCTAACTTGTTCTTCACTTTTTTTATTTAAAAGACACTTCCATTTGTATTATGGTTAATTAGCATTGTTACCAAAACTTCAAATATAGAAAGAATGTCTTGGTAAACAAGCACAGAAATGGTTTGGACATGTACCATATTTGTGTCTACTTACGTATCTGGGGTGCTTATATACAAATATAAGTACGGTTTTCTGAAGAGAACCTAAGTGCATCTGCTAAGAGCCTAAGAACAAATATGGATACAAATCAGGTTAGAGGAAAATAGATCCAGATACATATAGAAATGAGAGAGATTAATAAGGTTCAAAAGAATATGAGATTAATGGGTATTATATGTTATATGAGGGGATTTTCTCATGTACAATTATCTGGCTCAATTTCAACAAATTATGTTTATGGGAGTTTCTCTCCCCCTTATCTCAATTTGTTGAGATTGAATCACATCAATGTCATGTGAGGGAATCCCGTAGTATGACAAGGTTACCCATTATTCTCAAATAGTATATGCTATATTATACCATTACTATGTAAATAAAATAAAATTTCAATTAGTTCACCAATGTGGTTCCACGTGACTAAAAACTTCAGCTTAGAACTTTTGGATAATGAAAATCGGTACCATGTCTAAACTAATTAAGATTAAAATAGTTTCAAATGTGGGTTAACACAGGTATCGGGATTGGGATTCAGATATCATAGTTATATATTAAATTGTACCCTTATCCTTTTTCTTAGTGTTGGCATGCTCACAAGTTGTATTGTTAACTGTGAAGTAGAATATTGTTTCTAACAAGAGTTCACAAATTATGGGCATCTTTATTTTTTGAGTTGTAGATTGTAATGTAAGTAATATGACACATAGTGTTGCTCCTACTATGTGCAAAGTTATTTGTTGAGTTGTGAGTTGTAATATGTCACAATCATAGTTGAAAAATAATCGTTACATAACTCATTATGTTGTGTCATGTAACTAACAAGCCTTAAATGTTACATGACCTTATGAAATAACCCAGACACATCATAAATGTTATTACAATATAACGTATTATTTTAATATAACTTACGTTACTTCAATATGACATGAGTTGTTTCAACATAATTTACGTTATTTGTATAAATTATAGGGATTTGAGACACTATCCTTTCTTAAAACTGTAAATAACTTTTGAATTGTTTGTCAAGCTTTCATGTCTTGTTTTGGTGACATCCTCATGTGATCTTAAAATTATGAATATGAGTTACAAAACAAATGTAATTATAAACAAGCTATAAATTTAGCATTACGTTATGCATTATCGTTATTTTCAACATTGGTCACGATCTGAGGCTACACTTACCTTTTTTGTCAAACTAGAATTGTGATGCAACCTCAGAACAATAATTTGAAATGATCAAATGAGAGAAGCTTTGTAGAGGACTGTCAAGTAGATGAGGTCCCTTGTGCCAATTAACGCTAAATTGTTGGAAGATATTGTTAGTGTAATCTTACTCAGGCTTGTAAGTTTTAAATCTCTCGCATGCAACGAGTTAAAAGCAACTCTTAATTTATGCATCTCATCCAAATTGATGTCTCTGTTTTTACATTTCCATTCCAATTAATTTCCAAATTATATTTTGTTTCTTAGGTGAATAATCTAGTTACATATATCTAGTGTTGGCAGGCCCAGGAAGATGTACCATTTGCATTTATCTGATGCTTTTCATATCATGAACTCGTATATATGATATTATGTTGTTTCTTCATCAAAACTTTGTTGGGATAACAGGGATGTGCTCAATTAATCATGACACAAAGTTCTTACACGACATATTGTTTTATTACCACCTACTTAGGTTGTTGTACAGTTTTGCTTTCTTTAGTTTTATTGTTAATATAATTAGAAAGGATTATTGTGATATGTACTGGAATTCATAGATAGGCTTATATAGTGTTTAAAAATAAAGGTTTACAGGCTAATA
Source organism: Asparagus kiusianus (assembly GCA_022839385.1). Classification (NCBI taxonomy): domain Eukaryota; kingdom Viridiplantae; phylum Streptophyta; class Magnoliopsida; order Asparagales; family Asparagaceae; genus Asparagus; species Asparagus kiusianus. Next base: position 1,978 of record BQKN01063786.1, on the reverse strand, counting down.
TTAGGTGATTCTGAAGATTGCTTTAAACTTCATTTGTTGCCATTATAGAACTGAATAAAAGTAAGAGAACGATATGCTTACTGTGTTCAGCTTTCCTCTTCATATGTCTCCATCACTGAGATAAATTACTGAAAAAATGTTTTCCCTTGTGTTGTTTTGTTTTCTATGCAATCAGTGTTTACTTTTAAGATCTCATTAGTATTTCTTGGACACTTTTGTCTTTTTTTTGTTGACATTTTCATGCAAATGATAAGGAGTTTTTTTTAGTGGAACGACAAGGCAAAATTTTCTTGTTTAATACTAGTAACCCCCTCGGCCCCCCCCGGGGGGCACCCCCACCCCACCCCACGCAAAAAAAAAGGGTGGTGGTTTTAATGAAGAACAGAGGGTTCGAGCTACTGGGTTAGTCCATTTTTATGTTACTGCAAAAACAATTTAAGAAAGCACATAAAAGGAAGTGAAGAGCTATGTGCGCTACTGGTGGATATTGGGAAAAGCAAAAGGTAAATCCATGTGATTCAATAGAGAAAATAAATAGAACTTGCTCTGTCAGGTTATAACCTAGTCTGCTTTTGAGTATGATTAAAAGAGTTTTGCCTGGGAGGAGGTAGCTTTTGGTGTTTTTGGTATAAGGTGTTTGGAGTTGGCCTGTCACATGATTGATATGATGTAGATCAAGTTATTTATGCTCACTGGTTCCAAAGATATGATGTGATTTTAATATATTTATATTAGATTAGAGTTCTGCTTTCTTTCCTTCGATTATATTCATACATGTACACCTAATATTTTCTCAGTTCAGAAATTATGTAGTCTAGATTTGCAGCTCGTTCAGTAAAGTATATAATCATTCATTATGTGATAAAACTGGTTTAAATCATAAAGCATAAAGCAAAGGACTTGCTACTCTTGCATGAAAATTATATTTTTATTTGATAAGGATATTTTTGTTTTGAATTTCTGAGTTTTTTCAACGTAAGTGCATCGTATCTCCTTCATCATAGTAATATATTGGACATTATATCTACTTCATCATAGCAATATATTGCTTCTCCAATCTATCAAATCTACCAAACATTCAGTTTATTTGTTTTCTGTATATAATCTTGTCCAAGATATCTACATTTACCGGGATTTCTTGTACAATAAGCTGTTTAAATTTATTATTAGTATTATTTTGCAGGATGGAAATGAGGTCTTTTTCCGCATCAAGCGCAGCACACAGCTGCGTAAGCTCATGAATGCTTACTGTGACAGGCAGTCCGTTGATTTCAACTCCATTGCCTTCCTTTTCGATGGTC
>BQKN01063785.1:315872-360892 GCA_022839385.1 Asparagus kiusianus | reverse complement strand
TATGCATAACCGTTCTTCATTTTGCAGCATTCCTGGCTATTATGAGGCATTCTGGAAAGAGTTGGATGGTGTCAAGCAAATCTGGAAGAATAGAAAGCAAATTTGAAAGAACAGAAAGGAACTCAAATAGATTATTAATCATGTATCGATGAATTACATTCTTTCCTAGCAGTGTCATAGCCATTGTAAATAATTTATGTAAACGTTTGTAAATAATTTATGTATCTCTCTACTATTTTGGTGAATGTATTATTTGAATATAATTGGATTTGATATTGGAATTAATTAGATTGTGTTGGATATGAATATAATTTTTTGTTATTCAATATTGTGTATATACACTCAAAGTAGATTCTGCAAAAAAAAAAAAAAACTGTAGCACAGTATCCTAGACGGAAATTCCGTCTAGGATGCTTAAATTCCGTCTAGAATGCTTTTTAAAAATAAAAAATTAAAAAAATTTAAAAAATTCAAATTCCGTCTAGAATGAGATTTCTAGACGAAAATTTCCGTCTAGAATACTTATTCTAGACGGAATTTATTTTCGTCTACGATAAATTATTCTAGACGGAAATTCCCTCTAGAATAATCCGTCTAGGATGTATTCTAGACGGTTTTGAATTCCGTCTAGAATATTCCGTCTAGGATGTATTCTAGACGGAATTTCCGTCTAGAATACTACATACTAGACGGAAATAAACTAGACGCGTATTCTAGACGGAATTCCGTCTAGAATACGCATCCTAGACGGAATTCTGGGTATCCTAGACGGAATTTTCCGTCTAGGATACCTCATTAAATTCCGTCTAGGATACCTCATTTTTTAGCAGTGAATGTTAGATTGGATGTATCAATTTGGTTTCAGTGCACCTAAAGTACAACACAAAAGTTTGGTTTTTGTTTGTATTGGGAGCCATTTAGATATGTCCCCAGGGGCAAAAATGTGTAGCTGTGCAAGGAGTTGACTTTGGTGATGGATTGTTACCATTCACTTAAAACTCGGGGTTGGTAGGGAAGACCATTATAGTCGAGAAGGCTCTAAGGAAGATAACTTTGGCTTCCTATTGTCACTTTCTGATGGTTGCTCCCAGTGCCCATACCTATACTTGGGAGAAGTGGAAACTAGATATGGGCTTGCATTTAAGTTCATGTAGTTGATCGGAAACCTTCAAATTCCTAATGGTGGAAGACTCCTAGGTAGATGCAGAATATGAGGTCCGTATAGTAAATGACATTTATCCCCAACATGCAATTATCTAGTGGCCATGTGGACCCGGTACCTTTGATATAGATGTCGCCTAACACTTTCATCAGTTTTCTAGGAGAAAAAGAAGATTTATGATCACCTTACTTGTTAGCTACTGACCCTTCAATATTTTTGCTTCTGGCTTTAAGCATTACAGATGTTGATGACAACTAATGACCTGGGCTTGGTATGGATGGACATTTCCCATATGAGAGCTTGTTAGTAGATGCTGCAACCCATGTCCAGCTTTTGCTGTTTGTTTAAATCTTGTTAACCAATGTTCATGTCCTCTCTCTGTTCAATTGTCTGATTGTTTTTCCATAGTCAACATTCATTAGTTACCATGTCTTCAGTCAAAGGGCTGTCGTGACACTATTTTGCTGTTAATCAAGAGGGTTTTCGTATGTAAGTTTCTTATTCATTTTCTTTTATGTAAAACTATATTTTTGTGTTGATTAAGATATTCGGGCTAGGTGCTTATAAGTTCCCATCAACATCGGCATGTGATCCTATTTGTTCGCCCTGTTAATCGGACATATTTGTCTTATAGTTAGTGCTTATATGTTTGTTTCACCTTCATGATGGTGCAGGATTTGAAATGCTTTGTGTTCTCTCTCATCTCACTCCACTTCAAAATCAAGCCCATCCAGTCATAGATTCATATCTTTTCGTTTCCAGTATTCAGAACTATGATGCGTTCATGTCAGAGAAGTACACTGGGCTTTTGTTTGGGAACATAATTCCTTGAAGTTGTGCAGAACTCCTTCGATCTGTCCATTCGTGATTTTGTGCATGACTTTCAAGAATGCTTGTATGACCGTCATATGCTTAGTTGCTGCTTTTGAGTGTTGATTTTGTGGTGGTCTGCTGGTAAGATGGGTTCTCTACTTCCAATATGAGGCTTGCGAATTGCGGGGGAAAAAAGGAGGCTTCGGAAGAGAGTTTATTAAACAGCGTGCGCTGCTAGACTTTTCTTTTAGATTCCCTGATATTTTCATATTAGTTATAAAATGCTTTTATTGGTAGCGTAGACTGAATTTTAGGGTGTTGAAAGATTAGAAGTCTGGAACTGGTGATCAAATAATATTTACAGGTAAGAGATGTATTTGCATCAAGGGCCACTTGTGGACATGGCTGTAGAAACTGCGGCGGAAACTGGAATGTATGAGGTGAAGGCCTTCATTCAAGTTCTTTCAAACAGAGCATTCAGGAGCAAATTGAGAAGTATGATTTACCGCTATTTCTTTGCTCGTGGTATAGTTTGTTGTGAAATGTTATCTAAAGGGGGTTTGGATCCTTTCCAATTAGGTGTTAACAGGAGAATGTCCAATTCCTCTAATCATTACCTTACATCTGAGTACAAGGGAGAAGTTGAGGCTACATGGGGTTTGACTATTGTCTCTAAAACCAGTCTTAAAAATCACTATTCTTTGAAAGCAACCATCGCATTGAGTAAAAATCTTACACGACTTCATCTCGCCTTCTGGATTCTGAATGCACATTAGGGGAATTGACGCTGTCCAATTATCACCAAATTGGAGATGATCCGAATTTGATGACAATGTGAATTAGATTTGATTTTGATGGTGAATTTAATTGGAGATGAACCAATCAAATGGTGCGCTATTCTCTAACAAAGATGTCATATTGGACATTTCCCACATTAAGAATCGGTTTTCACACTAAGCGCGTGTTTGGTTGTCTCTTTTAGAGGGGGAAATGGGTTGAAAGCCTGCCAAAACTGATACTTTTGGCATGCTTTCCCCTTCCCCTTTATGCAAACAAACATCCCCTAATTGATAAAGGTTTAGATTTTAAATCTCTTAAATCCAATTTCTAGAATACTCAAACCATGATGACTTGAATTGAAATAAATTTAAAATCATTCATCTTCTTCATCCAAAAATTATCCGTAGTCAAAATAAGCAGGGAGATTAATTGAAATTGTATGAAAATTTGTATAATGTTGGTTTCATAAGCATGATAGCATGAAGAGACTTCTTCTTAATAAAAATAGAATAAATTAAAATAATATCATGCATAGATTATTTTCTTATTAGCAGTTATCATCCTTTAATTTGTTGGAAAGAGACTAATTACAAGTGGATGAAAAGAGGGGGAATAAATTTTAGGTAAGTCTGCTTAAGTTTGAGTGTTTCCTAGATAACAACCTCCTTAACTTTTAATAACTTTTAAAATGTTACAGAACCCCTGTTTGAGTAACGACTAACAAGAGTTATTGGGGTTCTCAGAAAATCTACTTCAACTTTCAACCTTTATTTAAATTTTAAAAACTCACTAAAAGCGTGAATCATGATTTTCACTTGAATAAATATTAACCTACATGATTTTATGATTTTATCCACACATGTAAAAATTATTGTTAACTCCATTAGAGGGTTTATATGAAAATTGATGATTATGGCAAAGGTTTCCTGAGAACCCCAAAACTTAAGGAGGGTTTTGTGACATTTTGAAAGTTACGGAGGGTTTGCTGAACTTTTAATCGTTGGGAGTTTCAAAGTGTCAGAATAAGTCCGCCACAGGTGTCCAGACGGCTGAGAGGTTATCTTGGATTCTATTGTAGGCTAGGTTAAAAAAGAAAAAAAAAATGATAGGAGAAGTTTGATGGGGAAAGGCTAAATAGCGCTCGTCTCTATTGTTTTACCTACTTTTTACTTGTAATAGATGGATTATACTTGCATTGTAGGTGATTAAATATTATAATAATTTATTTGAAGTTTATTTATTTACTATAATAAAAAACTTTATAATTAGTGTAGTATATTAATTTTTTTGGATATTTCCACGTGTGATTTTAACATTTTGTCTTCCAAAGAAATAATGATGTTTAAATCCTTAAAATATTATAATAGTTTAAAATTAAATAGTAATTTGAATGTATAGTTTCAAAATATTAATGATGTAAGGGACAAATATGGAAAAACCCTATTATTATTAATAGAATATGCAAATTCAATCAAGAAAGAAAATATAAATTATGTGATCAATTCCAAAATCTGATGTTGTACTCTTTTTACATCTTCCCAAATACTAATTGATCTGTCAAAACGATTACTCTCTAGTTTCAGAAAATTATAAAATATAGTCTACGAATGATTTGTACATATTATGCACTCATATTGATTGTATTTTAATAAAATAATTAATATCTATTCAATGTCAAACAACATTCAAAATTTTAGCTTAAGAAGTTAGAATAATACAATATCTGCAATAATACTCATATCCAAGCTATGAGCTTCATAAACTTATAAGAATGTGAGCAATATAAAATGACAACTTAATTTACTTTGTGAAATAATTTGTTATAAATTATGAAAGACAATGGAAATCAGAACGATCATATACTCATTCCAAATAAATATTAAATTTCTCTTAGAGATTCTTATAACAAAAGATTTTTAGAGTTGATGTGTAGGATAAATATAAGGATATGTAACCCAAACCAATTCATTGATTGATAGAATTGCTATAAAGTCCACTCTTATAAAATTAATATCACATGTGCCTTAAGTTGTGCTTTTGTTTAAAAGTTAATTTTAGAAAACTACCCCTCAACTATGGAGGGTATGGCAACAACCCCCCCCCCCACCCCACCCCACCCCACCCCACTCCGACAAAAGTATTTAAGACCGAGTAAATCTTCGCTAAGTTTTATAGATAATTTATCTTAACTTTAAAAAAATTAATTTAACCCTAATGAACTTTTCTCACTTAAACCTAACATCTCAAAACTAACATCATTAAGTCTTATCTATTATGTGATAAGTACTTGACTTGGAAAGACCAAAATATCAATCAATCATAAAAGAATTACCTTGGTTTTTGCCAGATAAAAGAGGTGATATAGAGGAAAAAATTGTAAATTGGTTGTGATCCTTTTATTGTCGGTTGAGGATTTCTATTTAATTAAAATTGCTTTCTTCAAGAGGTAGTTTGTCCAAATCACATATCGAAGTAACTATGTTAATGGGGTTTGTTGATAGAAGTGTAAAAGATTAGGGGAGTTTTTATGAAATACGCTATAGTTGAGAGATCTTTCTAAAATTGCACCAAAATTGAGAAGAGCTATCTATAACACCCCACATAATGAGGGGGTTTTGTCAAATTGAATCAGTTGAGTCGGTTTTTTAAGACAATCCCTATAGTTGAAAGGGTTTTTAAAAAATTAACACTTCTTTTAAATATGGCTTATTTATAATTTGTCTCTCAAATTTTTAATAATTTAATATTAGTCCCTAAAATTATGAGCAGTTTCAAAAATTTGTGAGAATAACATAGAACCATTGGATATTTAAAATCAATGAACTAATATCTAAATAACATTTACATATTTGTTATTATAGGTATTTTATTAAATATCGACCAATATATTGCTATATCGGCTAATATATCGGGTTTAAGACTTTATCTTGATAATATTTTTATTTTCTTTTGTTTGTTGATTTTTTGATAAGCCAACCATTATCGAAAATATAGTTGATATATCCCTTTGAAGATATCGAGAAAATCATGTTATTTTTTTATTTGATTGCGGGCTAGGGTTTGGATCGTGTTTGGGAAATATAACCGAAACCTGTAGAAACCACAAAGTCCACAATTCTTCTCCCAAATCTCTCCACTCTAGGCTCTCCCAAATCTTAAACATATATCTGTTAACCCTTATGTTTTGATGATATTTTACAACCACCATTATCGGTACTAATTGCTTGTTGAGTAAAAATGTAGTCAATATTATATATCAAGCATGTTAGTGCCCTACATGGAGGATTGGATGGAATATGCGCTACAACGATGATATCCAAAGGAGGAGGAAGCATAGTGATAAAACAACGTTTATTCAAGAACACCAAATGCAATAAGAAGCTTCATCAAACTCAAGCTATATCAAGATTCAAAGAATTGTATTCTACGTGAGGATATTAGCTAGTTTTTTTTTCTCTCTAGTGCTAAAATGTAGGCAAGTAGTTTAGATTTCATTTGAAGCTATTGGGATATCACACACACGTTTTCATACTTATAGTTTTGAGCGTTTTCACAAAATACTATTTTTCACAAGTATGAGGACCTATTAGCAAAAAAAATTTCCAAACAATTTGTTTTTAGTGTCAAAAATATTTTACAGAGTTTCAGAATTTTTAAAAGTTAATTAAACATTTTACAGAATTTTTAAGAGAGTCAAAATCAGTATTTTTGTATGTGTCAGTTTACGGTCGACCGTCACGGTCGACCGCGCTTGAGTTCATTCGTCAGTGGGCAGCAGAAACTTTCACGGTCGACTGTCGCGGTCGACCGTGAGCTCAAGATTTCCCACGGTCAACCGTTACGGTCGACCGCAGAAGTCTCTGGACAATTTCTTCGTTTCTGAGCTGGCTCGCGGTCGACCGCGAGAATCGTACGGTCGACCGTCGGTTATTTTCAAACGGTCATTTGGTACAGATCTCTGCGCCGATTTTTCCTGGATTTGGGGGATTAGGGTATGAGTTTAAACAACTATATTTTCTCCTATTTAAACCCCCTATACTCCTTCCTCAAGTGTCCCAAACTTTTGAAAAACCAGAGATCTATTTACTGGGAGCCAAAATTTTCAAAACCTGTTTCCTGTGTTTTCTCAAGTTCACATCCCAGCTTCAGTTTAATCTTTCTCTTTACCATAGGGACTTGTAAAGAGAGAGCTTTTACACCATTGCTACTGTTTGAGAGCTTGATCTTGTGAAGATCAATTGTGTGGGAGTGTGATCTAGTGGAGATCAACTGTGTAGTTGTGAGATCGTGAGGAGATCGTTGTATAGAAGAAGTTTCGGCTTCCAAATCGGGTTGTGTAGTGGATTTCTCCTCGAGAGTGGGGAGCAGGGACGTAGGTCAGCGGACTGAACATCGTTAACACATCGCGTGTCACAAGGATAACGATTTCTAACTCTATCTCCTTTACATTAGTTATTTTTGGTTGCAGTGATTTGCTTGTCTTATTTTATTGCACAATTATAGTCTTAAGACCATAATCACCCCCCCCCCCCTCTACGGTCTAACAATTGGTATCAGAGCTTGGTCTCTATATTAGTTTTTTGGTCTAACCACCTTAGAGGAAAGATCTTATAGAGGCTTCAATGAATGTGCATATGCTAGAGGAACAATCCATCACTAGACCATCACTTTTCACCGGTGGTAATTTTGCTTATTGGAAAGCTAGGATGAGGATTTACCTTCGTTGCATTGATCTTGACATCCTAGAACTCATAGAAAAAAAATATGTAGAAAAGCCCAAAGTCGGGACTATGACCGATGGAGAAAGGCACCAAGCCAATCTCAATGCAAATGCTATGAATGCCTTAATTTGCGGTCTTTCCCCCAATGAGTATAATAGGGTTTCCACGTGTGCAACCGCATACGAAATATGCGTGAAATTGTGTATTACACATGAAGGAACCCCCAAGTTAAGGAATCCAAAATTAGTGGGCTTATGCCTGAATAAGAGTTATTTAAGATGCTTCCTAATGAATCCATTGATGCTATGTTTTCTCGCTTCACTAACATAATCAATGAATTGCATGGTCTTGATAAGAAATTAACTATCCAAGAGACGAACTACAAGATCCTTCGTTCATTGGCTCCAATATGGGAACCCAAAGCTACGACCATAGAGGAAGCTCATGATCTTACCACTCTAGCTCTCGATGGCCTCATCGGCAAGCTTAAGGTTCATGAGAAAAAGCTCAAGGGAAAGGAGAAGGAGGAAGTGCCCCCACGGGAAGTTGAGGAGCCATCACCAAAGATGAAGACTATAGCTCTCAAAGGAGCTAGTGACAACTCCTCATCATCATCGTCGGAGAGTGAAGTTGATTTTTCTAGAGAAGTGGCTCACCTCTCTAGAAGAATTTCTAGACTCATTAAAATGAATAAGAAGTTTAATCCCCGATCTAACAATAAATTTTCTTCACGTGTAGGAAAATGTTTTGAATGCAATGAACCGGGCCATATCGCCAAAGATTGCCCCAAGCTCAAGGAGAAATACATGAAGTACAAGAAGAAGAAAGCCATGTATGCCGGATGGGAAGAATCCGAACCAAGTGACTCGGATAGTAATGAAGAAGGAGCTAAACTTGCTCTTCATGATCCCAACATTTGCTTCATGGCCTATGAAAAGGAGGTAGTTTCCGACACCGAAAGTGAATCCTTTTATATGCAATGTGATCTAGCTACGGCTTTAGAGGAATTGAACGTTGAGTTCAAAAGGATGTCAAAAGAATTTTCTTCCTTTAAAAAGTTGCATGCTTCTTATGATGCCAAACTAGAACAACTACAAACCTCTTTTGTATTAAAAGATGAATTGCTAGGGAATCTTGATTTTGAAAACAAACAATTAAGATCCAAGATTGAAAGACTAGAAATTGAGAGTGGTAGGATTAGACCCACTCATGCTTATGCTAATCATCATCATCATGGTAGAAATAGATTTCATAGATCTTATGCTCCTACACACAAGAGAAATTTTGTGTGCACATATTGTATGAAACATGGTCATATTTCTACTCATTGTAGGATCAAAGATAATCATGATTTTTATGGCATGACATGGGTACCCAAAGGTACCAACCTTACTAACCACCAAGGACCTAAGATTTGGGTACCTAAAGTTACTACACCTTCATCTCTTGTAGGGAACATCACGACAACGACGTAAAGAGATGTTGTACCTTGATAGTGGTTGCTCACATCATATGACGGGTAACAAAGAACTATTTGTAACTCTATCAAGGATTGAAGGAGGTAGCGTCTCCTTCGGTGGTGGAGAGAAAGGTAAAATCATTGGTATTGGGTGTATTGGTAAGATACCCTCTCCCGTTATAGAAGATGTTTATTTGGTTAATGGCTTGAATCATAATCTTCTTAGCATTGGCCAATTGAGTGATAAAGGTTTTGATATTTCCTTTAAACCGGACAAATGCATTATTAGTATGAACGGAAAAATTGTTTTTGTTGCTAATCGTAAATCTAATGTGTACATTTTTGAGATGAATGAATTAGTGAATCAAGATGTGAAGTGCCATGCGGAAATTGATGAAAACCCTTGGATTTGGCATAAAAGGTTTGGACATGTAAACATGGAATTGATATCAAAATTGTCCAAGAGGAATCTTGTTAAAGGGTTACCAAACTTGCATTTCATCAAAGATACCATATGCGAAGATTGTGCTAAAAGTAAACAAACTAAGTCTACCTTCAAATCCATCAATGAGGTATCAACTTCTAAACCTTTGCAATTACTTCATCTTGATTTATTTGGTCCTATGCGTGTTACCTCTCTTGGAGGCAAACACTATGTTTTTGTTATCATTGATGATTTTTCTTGTTTTACATGGACAATCTTTCTTGCTAGTAAAGATGAATATTTTGATGAGTTTTCAAATCATGTTAAGAGAATTGAAAATAAAAAAGATTTGAAAGTTGTTAAAATAAGAAGTGATTATGGTGGTGAATTTTAAAATATCTCTTTTCATGATTTTTGTGCTCATCGTGGTATAACTCATGTGTTTTCCGCTCCAAGAACACCATAACAAAATGGTGTTATTGAACGAAAAAATCGAACCATTCAAGAGATGGTACGAACTATGATAAACTCTTTTGATTTGCCAAAATATTTTTGGACGGAAGCCGTCAATACGGCTTGCCATGTTTTAAATCGTGTGTTGATTGGACCAAAGCTTAAGAAAACTCCTTATGAACTATTTTATGACAAAACTCATTTTATTGGATATTTTCGTATCTTTGGTTACAAATGTTTTATTTTAAATACAAAAGATCACCATGATAAATTTGATTCCAAAATTAATGTTGGCATTTTCTTAGGGTATGCACCTAGAAGTAAGGCGTATAGAGTCTTCAACAAACGAACTCTTGTTGTTGAAGAATCTATAAACGTTACTTATGATGAGACTAATATTGGTTCACAAGTGATTTTGCCTAGGAAAGATGATGATGATGTTGAGGGAGGATTTGAAGTTATGCAACCTATAAATACACATTCAATAGAAGCGCAAAAAGATGTGGAAAGCACCGACACTCATGTTCAAGAAGAACTCCCCAAAGCATGGAAATTCACATCAAATCATCTAAAGGAGCAAATTATTGGGAGTCCTTCACAAGGGGTTGTTACTCGCTCAAAGGCTTTGAGTGAGTGTGGTAATGTTGCTTTTCTATCTCAATTAGAACCTAAGAAGGTTAATGATGCTTTAAATGATGAATTTTGGGTTTTAGCTATACATGATGAACTAAATAATTTTTGAAGAAATAATGTTTGGAAATTAGTTCCTAGACCTAACAATGCTAGTGTTATTGGAACAAAATGGGTTTTTAGAAACAAGCTTGATGAACATGACATTGTTACTAAAAATAAAGCTCGTTTAGTTGCCCAAGGATACAATCAAGAGGAGGGCATAGACTATGACGAAACCTTTGCACCGGTTGCAAGGTTAGAATCCATTAGGATGTTTTTGGCATTTGCTAGCTTTAAAGATTTTAAATTGTTTCAAATAGATGTTAAAAGTGTCTTTTTAAATGGTTTTATAGAAGAGGAAGTATATGTTGAGCAACCCCCCGGTTTTATAGATCATGTTTTTCCTAATCATGTTTACCGGGTTCAAAAAGCTTTATATGGGTTGAAACAAGCTCTTGGAACTTAGTATGCTCGCCTCTCTAGTTTTTTTTCTTGAAAATGGTTTCTCTAAAGGAAAAATTGATAATATTCTTTTTGTGAGAAAAAGAAAAAATGATTTTATTTTAGTGCAAATATATGTTGATGATATCATTTTCGGTGCTACTAATGAATCTCTTTGCAAGGGTTTTTCTAAAGTTATGCAATATTATTTTGAGATGAGCATGATGGGAGAGCTCACATTCTTTCTCGGGCTCCAAGGCAAGCAAACTAAAGATGAGATATTCATTTCTCAAAGCAAATATGCTAGAGAATTAGTGAAGAAATTCAATTTGGAGAACTCTAAGCATGCACCAACTCCCATGAGTACAAGTGTCAAGCTTGATGCGGATGATAGTGGTGAGGATGTGGACCAAAAACTATACCGAGGTATGATAGGTAGTCTTCTTTATCTCACCGCTAGTAGACCCGATATTATGTTTAGTGTGTATGTATGTGCACGTTTTCAAGCTTCTCCTAAAGCATCTCATTTGATTACCGTTAAGAGAATTATTAAATATGTTCATGGAACAATTGATCTTGGTTTGTTTTATCCAAAGAGCACCTCTTTTGATTTATATGGTTTTTATGATGCCGACTTTGCCGGATGTAAAGTAGATCGCAAGAGTACGAGTGGAACATGCCAATTCTTGGGAAATTCTCTTGTTTCTTGGGCTTTCAAGAAACAAAATTGTGTTGCATTGTCCATTACGGAAGCGGAATACATTGTCGCCGGCTTATGTTGTGCCTAAGTTTTGTGGATGAAACAAAGCTTAGTTGACTATGATTTGAATTTTCAAAATATAAAAATCTTTTGTGATAACACTAGTGCTATCAATATTTCAAAAAATTCAGTTTTGCATTCTAGAACCAAGCATATTGATGTGCGCCATCATTTCTTACGCGATCATGTAGAGAGACAAGATGTATCCCTTGTGTTTGTTGACACAAAATCTCAATTAGCGGATATCTTTACCAAGCCTCTTGGTGAAGATGATTTTTGTCGCATAAAAAATGGTTTGGGCTTATGCACTATGTGAAAGTTCTATTTGCTTGCTTGTGTAGTTGCATTTCACATGCATTTTTGTTTATTTTTTTACCCTATTTTGATGGTGACAAAGGGGGAGAGAAATCTCCTCATTTGTGCACATAGTAAGAGACATAGTAAGGGAGAGCTCATAGATAGGGGGAGCTACTATCTATAATCTATATTTATTTTGCTCCTATATAATGGTTGTTGTCATCATCAAAAAGAGAGAGATTGATAGCCCTTATGTTTTGATGATGTTTTACAACCACCATTATCGGTACTAATTGCTTGTTGAATGAAAATATAGTCAATATACATATCAAGCATGTTAGTGCCATACATGGAGGATTGGATGGAATATGCGCTACAACGATGTTATCCAAAGGAGGAGGAGGCATAGTGATGAAGCAACGTTCATTCAAGAACACCAAATGCAATAAGAAGCTTCATCAAACTCAAGCTATATCAAGACTCAAAGAATTGTATTCTACGTGAGGATATTAGCTAGTTTTTATTTACTCTCTAGTGCTAAAATGTAGGCAAGTAGTTTAGATTTTATTTAAAGCTATTGGGATATCACACACACGTTTTCATACTTATAGTTTTGAGCGTTTTTACAAAATACTATTTTTCACAAGTATGAGGACCTATTAGCAAAATTCTTTTTCCAAACAATTTGTTTTTAGTGTCAAAAACATTTTACAGAGTTTCACAATTTTTGAAAGTCAATTAAATATTTTACAAAATTTTTAAGAGAGTCAAAATTAGTATTTTTGTATGTGTCAGTTTACGGTCGACCGCCACGGTCGACCGCGCCTGAGTTCATTCGTCAGTGGGCAACAGAAACTTTCACGGTCGACCGCGGCGGTCGAGCGTGAGCTCGAGATTTCCCACGGTCGACCGTCACGATCGACCGCAGAAGTCTCTGGACAATTTCTTCATTTCTGAGCTGGCTCGCGGTCGCCCGCGAGAATCGTACGGTCGACCGCCGCTTATTTTCAAATGGTCATTTGGTACAGATCTCTGCGCCGATTTTTCTTGGATTTGGGGGATTAGGGTATGGGTTTAAACAGCTGTATTTTCTCCTATTTAAACCCCCTATACTCCTTCTTCCTCAAGTGTCCCAAACTTTTGAAAAACCAGAGATCTGTTTACTGAGAGCCAAAATTTTCAAAACCTGTTTCCTGTGTTTTCTCAAGTTCACATCCCAGCTTCAGTTTAATCTTTCTCTTTGCCATAGAGACTTGTAAAGAGAGAGCTTTTAGACAATTGCTACTGTTTGAGAGCTTGATCTTGTGAAGATCAATTGTGTGGGAGTGTGATCTAATGGAGATCAACTGTGTAGTTGTTAAATCGTGAGGAGATCGTTGTGTAGAAAAAGTTCCGGCTTTCAAACCGGGTTGTGTAGTGGATTTCTCCTCGAAAGTGGGGAGCGGGGACGTAGGTCAGCGGACCGAACCTCGTTAACACATCGCGTGTCACAAGGATAACGATTTCTAACTCTATCTCCTTTACATTAGTTGTTTTTTGTTGTAGTGATTTGCTTGTCTTAGTTTATTGCACAATTATAACCTTAAGACCATAATCTCCCCCTTCTATGGTCCAACAATATCTTGATGCAAATTCTTATGTTTAAAAATTTATTAATATGTTAGATTACATATTACAATGTCATGTTATGTATGAATATTTACTCATATGACACCTAGTATTACATACATATCCTTGATTTTTGCTACCCGGTATCATGGAATTTAGTATTTTAATATTTATTTGATGTCCAGCACTTTGTAGTAGTCCTTCAAAAGCCTATTCTAAAGTTTTCTAAGCGAAGTATATAATTTTAGGAAATAATTCAAAATTTTGAGACTCATTCAAAATACGATGTTTTAATTTTTTTCACATCTCCTTTACTATATAAAAATATAAGCTAAGCATCTGGCCTCATATTGTATGATGAATATTATTTGTCAATGGGATCATATGCTCTTGTTTATAGATAACAAATGTTTCAAATCTTTTCTAGGCTTAACTGAACTTAAATACCTTGTAGTTTACCTAAATTATACTTATATACCTCCACTTGTATCTTGCTGTATTTTTTTTAAAATTTTAGATAATGTATCTTGATATGTTTAAATATCCTAATGTTTACTAAAATTTAATATTTATATCTTCTGTCTTGTTACCTAAACATAAGAATACTCTTTGTAATTTTCCTATATGAGTTTTATTATATTATTTTAGGATAATTCTATATTTTCTATTATTTCCATAAATACTTTATTGACATTCAATTATCTATTAATATATTATTATATATTACTAATAATTAGTATGATGTAGAGTTTTATAATAACGTTAGAAATTCTAAGAACCAAATTATGCAAACTTAAAGTGACATATAATGTAATTAATTAACAATGATAATTAATTTAGTTTAGTTAGTATTAGAATGTAATATCAAAAGAGAATAGAGGTAATATAGTCATTAGAAAGTTTTTCCATAACTCCCTCTTTTAAAGAGAGTATGATATTCTAACTTGTATTTTGTAGCAAAAGAAATACCGTAAAAATTTTTAAATTACACTTATATATTCTTTTTTTTGACAGTACCTAAATACCTTAAAGTTTTCACAACTAGCACTTAAATACCTAATGTTCTAATCTAGCACTTAGGTAGGTACCTTATTTTTTTTTTTTAACTTGCACTCAAATGCCCTTAAGTTTGCATAACTAATGGTATGTAAGTGCTAGTTGTAAAAACTTTAGGGTAAAGTCTTTACAACTAGCACTTAGATACAAAGTTTTCAAAACTTACACATAAATACTTAAAGTTTTTAAAACTTGCACTTGAATACCCTCAGTTATGCAAACTTGAGGGGGTTGGCCTCTTTGTTTTGATAATGTTTAACAAATAATGTATCACTAATGTTGTTTGTCTAGTATTTGTGTTTTCTTATTTATTGTAGACAAACAACGAGTTGGAGGATGGATGGAATCGAGCATTCACGATCATATCCAATGGAGGTTGGCGGAATTGTGGAGTGAAGCCTATGCAATTCAAAGTTAAAGATTCAAGTTCAAGCTTCATCCGCAAGTGTACCAAGATAGAGCTTCGTTAAAGATCACAAGCTTGGGTAACTTAGTATAAGTTTTATATTATGTGTGTTGGTACTTTAAGCTCAATCATATACACACATACACGTTTTAGTTTTGTATTTATATAGTTATGTATATACATATATGTTTTGGTTTGATAGTTTCAAGTTTTAATATGAAACAATTGAATATAATTAGAAAACATATTTTTGTTTCATACTTACATGCATATATATGATTTCATCAATATTAATTTTATTTAGTTCAATAAAATCATATTTTAGTGCATTATATGTATATTTTGATAAAATACTATATTCATTGTTTATAAACTTCATAGCAATAGTTTACATCTTTCTTCAAGTCTATAAAATCATTTTGTATTATCTCAAAACATGGTTAAGCTAAAATGTCAAAACTCATATGTTCACATTTTCATGTTTTGGACTATTTTGCAAGATGACGATATTTTTTATTTAGGAGGTCCTTTTTAAAAACTAGTTTTTGTAGCATGTTCATTATCATGTCTACAATCATTTCCCAAAGTTTTATATTTTTTAGAATTTGTTTGATATTTTTAAACATGGTTTTAAAATCAAAAAACAGTTTTCAAACCTGTCAATTCATGTATCAGTTTGCGGGTCGACCGCCACGGTCGACCGCCCCTGAGTCCAGAGACTCAGTTTGTTTCTTGATGGCTCGCGGTCGACTGTGGCGGTCGACCGTATGCAGTCCAGAGAGTTTCACGGTCGACCGCCACGGTCAATCGTCTGTTGTCCAGAGCCCTTTCTTTGTTTCTGTGCTACTCGCGGTTGACCGTGAGATTCCTACGGTCGACCGCTGAACTATCCGTTAGACTCCAACGACTATTTTCTGAGTTGTTTTTCTGGAGGGCTTTGTTGTCATTTTAATGGGGTTTTTGCTGAAGTTTTGAGTGGGTATAAATACCTCCATTGCCTTCAGCTCTCTATATATACAATGAGAATGTTTTAAACAAGTTTAACAAGGGTTTTAAAGTTTGTTTTTGTGTGTTTTAAAAGAGTTTGGTTCGTGAAGACTGTTTCACAAGTGGAGGAGATCATCTACATTGTTTGAGCTTCATCTTAATCCATCTCTCCATCTTGTTTCTCAGAGAAGAATTTCTAAACTCATATCTAGCTTTACATTTACATATTTATTTGATTATCTTTCTTTAAAGCTAGTTTTTACATTGAGTTTAGATTTAATAAATCTTATTGTTACACACACCTACATTGAGCTTATAGTATTTACATATATAGTATAATTGGGGTTGTGAGAGTTTGTAACATTGATTTGTGCTTAATTGAGTTATCATCCATTATAGAGAACAATTATTATTGTATTCGTGCTTAATTATGAGTGTGATCTCGTGGAGATCAATTATGTAGTTGTGAAGTTTTCGGTTAGCTAGAAAACCGAGTGTGAGTGTTTGTGAACGTTGATTGGTGAGCGTTGAAAACCGACATTGTGAGGTGTAAACGTTATTCGGGTGAGCGTAGAAAACCCGGTTGTGATAGTGGATTTCTCCCTGGGAGTGGAGAGCGGAGACGTAGGACGGAAGGTCCGAACTCCGTGATCATATCGTGTGTTTGAATTTGCTTTGACGTACTTCTCTTATGTTTATATTTCTTATCGTCATTGTCCATTGCTCATTATTTATATCATCCATTATCTTGTTTATTTTGTTTACCCTTATGTATATCACTTATCCTAGCTCACATATCTTGTTGTATTTTATACTTGTTAGGATAACTTGTTAATTAGTTTAAATTAGCATAAAATCGGATCAGATTAGCATAAGACCCTAATCACCACCCTCTAGGGTCTAACAATTGGTATCAGAGCTTGGTGCTCTTTGATTTAAGGTCTAATCACCTTGAATTAAAGATCTAAATTATCTTTTTGTGCTAATCTTGTTTTGATTGTATTTGTATCTTGGTTGCATATTTTTATAAATTATGAATATGAATGGTGCATCTTGTTTAGGCTATGATTCTAGTGTTGCTCCTAAATTCAATGATTTTCCCTATGACCAATGATGTTCTAGATTTAATATATTTGTTAGATCTAAACATTTCGATTTATGAGAAATTATTAAAAATGGTTATATTGTGCCCACTTTGGAGAAATCCAAGTGGAATAAAAATGATCATAAGATGTTTACAATGAATAAGCTATTGTTAGAATTTTTGCGTAACGCTTTTGATTCATCTTTTTCTAACAAGCTTGATTTATTTGATAGTGCTTACAAATTGTGGAAATTCATAGAAGCGCATCAATGGAACTTGGAGGCGATCCGATAAGCTTTGGCGGGTTCCTCTTCAAGTTCATGTGGAGTCTCATCATGCACACGGCCACTAGGCGATAGCCCTAGTGAGGTTTGCGAGTTCGAAACCACTAATAATTTATCTAGTGATGAACTTGCTTGTGCTAGTGAAAAATTGTTACATGCCTATAACATATTGTATAAAAATTTTATTGATTTGCAAAGCTAGTATAAAGATTTAAAATCTGATCCTGAGAAGTTAGCTTCCAAATTTGATATCATTTCTCAAGAAAGTATTGCTCTTCAAGAAAACAATGACATGTTAAATTTGAAAAATAAAAATTTGAAATTGAATATTGCTAACTTGACTCATGATAAAAATAATGTCATGTTAGAAGTAAAGAACATAAAAAATAACACTGCTTCTTTTATAAATGACTATTTATGTTCTACTTCTAATAAAAAAACATATGTGCCAAATGATGAGTTGAATATTGTTAAAAATCACATTTTATCTTTAGACTCAACTCTTAATTCATGCATTATTAACCATAAGAAACTTATGGACTTGTGTGCAAAGTCCCGTGTTGACACTTCTAAATCAAACACACACTATGCACACTTGTATAGCAAAGTTTACAAATGCTCTATTTGTGATCATAAAGGCCACCTTGCTAAATTTTGTTATGATGCACACAAACCTAAGATTGCTAATACTCCATGTGCATCTCATATGGCTTCTTCTTCATCACATATACACACACATGCACCCATTGTTCATCATAAGCATGCTAATGTGTACCATTATGATTTTTGTGGTAGAGTTGGTCACTTAGCTAAGTTTTGTTTTGATTTGCGAAAAGTTTCTAAATCGTAAAATATTTCAAGTAGACCAACATTGTTTCAAAATATTTCATATTTGCAAAATAATCTTAAAAGACCATCTATGTTTGCAAATGTTACTCGTGCACGAGCTAATGGTCCAAAAAAACAAATGGATCTCTTTCATTGCACAAATTGCAATAGGAAGGGTCATTTGAGTGATTATTGCTTTGACCGTGTTAGTGCACCACATGTGCCCAAGAGAGTTCATAACTCTAGGGCTTTGAGCTTTATTGATAGGGGTCATGTCCCTAAACAATCAGGCACCAAGAAAGCTTGGGTGCCAAAATGATCTTTAAACCAAGAATTTTTAAGTGTTTTTATTTTTCTTTGGTCTTGGTTTAGAAAAATGTTTTGAAATTCTTGTAAATGAAAACAATTTTCTTTTGATCAATTCTTTTGTTTTCATTTTATTAACTTTGATTTTGATGAGAGGTTTCTGTTTATAACCCCCCGGGTTTATTAGGTGTTTATTCCCAAATCTTGTTTACCGGGTGCTTAAATGTTTATATGGGTTGTTACTAGCTCAAGAGCTAGATATGGTTGCCTCTCTTGTTTTTGGAAAATCAATGATGGTTTGGTTTTATACTCTTAAAAATGATTTTTAGTTTTTAAAATCCATAGTTCATGATTCTTGTATGTTACTTTTGAACTATATGAAAATTTTGCTTTGATTTGTTTTTTTGAATTCATTATATAAACGCAAATAGATGATTCAAATTTCAAATATGCTTTATAATGTATTCTTTATGTGATTTGATCAAGTTTTACAAAGAAAATTTCCTTTATTGATCAAATATCATTTTTGGGCTTAAAATTTAATTTATGATTTCATTTGGTTGATTTATTTTCATTTGAAATTTTTTTGCATGATTCTCATGTTCCTTTTCTTTTGATTTCATAAATCTACTCTTATACATGGTTTTTATGTTTTTTGATATGAGACACTATGTTCATCTTGATATATGTTCTCATTATCTCATGTATGTGAGCAATATTTAGCATTTTTTCATCTATGCTTGCTCACATGTTTTGCCTTGGTCTCTATTTCATATACTCCATATGGCATTTTGATAAGGGGAATCTTCCCTTTTCTATTATTGTTTTTTATACTCACTCATGCATATTGATAGGGGGAGCTTTCACTCTATTAATTCTTTTGGTTCTCCTTTTTGATGTTGTCAAAGGGGGAGAAATATTGTGAGTATAGTCTTTCTTGTGATTATCAATGATAATTACAATATTGTATATTCATTTTCTTTCATGCATATATCATTTTGTAAATTGTTTGTCATCATAAAAAATGGGGAGATTGTTGGCCTCTTTATTTTGATGATGTTTAACAAACAATTTATCACTAATGTTGTTTGTCTAGTATTTGTGTTTTCTTATTTATTGTAGACAAACAACGAGTTGGAGGATGGATGGAATCGAGCATTCACGATTATATCCAATGGAGGTTAGCGGAATTGTGGAGTGAAGCCTATGCAATTCAAAGTTAAAGATTCAAGTTCAAGCTTCATCCGCAAGTGTACCAAGATAGAGCTTCGTTGAAGATCACAAGCTTGGGTAACTTAGTTTAAGTTTTATATTATGTGTGTTAGTACTTTAAGCTCAATCATATACACACATACACGTTTTGGTTTTGTATATATATAGTTATGTATATACATATATGTTTTGGTTTGATAGTTTTTAAGTTTTAACATGAAATAATTGAATATAATTAGAAAACATATTTTTGTTTCATACTTACATGCATATATATGATTTCATCAATATCAATTTTATTTAGTTCAATGAAATCATATTTTAGTTCATTATATGTGTATTTTGATAAAATACTATATTCATTGTTTATAGACTTCATAACAATAGTTTACATCTACCTTTAAGTCTATAAAATCATTTTGTATTGTCTCAAAACATGGTTAAGCTAAAATGTCAAAACTCATATATTCACATTTTCATGTTTTGGACTATTTGGCAAATTAATGATATTTTTTATTTAGGAGGTCCTTTTTAAAAACCAGTTTTTGTAGCATGTTCATTATCATGTCTATAATTATTTCCCAAAGTTTTATATTTTTTAGAATTTGTTTGATATTTTTAAACAGGGTTTTAAAATCAGAAAACAGTTTTCAAACCTGTCAATTCATGTATCAATTTGCGGTCGACCGCTACGGTCGACCGCCCCTGAGTCCAGAGACTCAGTTTGTTTCTTGATGGCTCGCGGTCAACCGTGGCAGTCGACCGGATGCAGTCCAGAGAGTTTCACGGTCGACTGCCACGGTCGACCGGATGCATTCCAGAGAGTTTCACGGTCGACCGCCACGGTTGACCGTCTGTTGTCCAGAGCCGTTTCTTTGTTTCTGTGCTGCTCGCGGTCGACCGTGAGATTCCCACGGTCGACCGCCGAACTATCCGTTGGACTCCAACGGCTATTTTCTGAGTTGTTTTTCTGGGGGCTTTGTTGTCATTTTAATGGGGGTTTTGCTGAAGTTTTGAGTGGGTATAAATACCCCCATTGCCTTCAGCTCTCTATATATACAATGAGAATGTTTTAAACAAGTTTAACAAGGGTTTTAAAGTTTGTTTTGTGTGTTTTAAAAGAGTTTGATTTGTGAAGGCTGTTTCACAAGTGGAGGAGATCATCTACATTGTTTGGGCTTCATCTTAATCCATCTCTCCATCTTGTTTTTCAGAGAAGAATTTCTAAACTCATATCTAGCTTTACATTTACATATTTGTTTGATTATCTTTCTTTAAAGCTAGTTTTTACATTGAGTTTAGATTTAATAAATCATATTGTTACACACACGCACATTGAGCTTATAGTATTTACATACATAGTGTAATTGGGGTTGTGAGAGTTTGTAACATTGATTTGTGCTTAATTGAGTTCTCATCCATTGTAGAGAACAATTATTATTGTATTCGTGCTTAATTATGAGTGTGATCTTGTGGAGATCAATTATGTAGTTGTGAAGTTTTTGGTTAGCTAGAAAACCGAGTGTGAGTGTTTGTGAATGTTGATCGGTGAGCGTTGAAAACCGACATTGTGAGGTGTAAACGTTATTCGGGTGAGCGTAGAAAACCCGGTTATGATAGTGAATTTCTCCCTGGGAGTGGGGAGCGGAGACGTAGGACGGAAGGTCCGAACTCCATGATCATATCGTGTGTTTGAGTTTGCTTTGGCGCACTTCTCTTATGTTTATATTTCTTGTCGCCATTGTCCATTGCTCATTATTTATATCATCCACTATCTTGTTTATTTTGTTTACCCTTGTGTATATCACTTATCCCAGCTCACATATCTTGTTGTATTTTATACTAACTAGGATAACTTGTTAATTAGTTTAAATTGACATAAAATCGGATCAGATTAGCATATTACCCTAATCACCCCCCTCTAGGGTCTAACAGAGGGTATTTAAGTGTAAGTTTCAAAAAATTAGGGTACTTAATATCTAGATTTTAAACCTTGAGGGTATATTTAAGTGCAAGCTTTATAACTTTAGGGTACATACGTGCCACCAAAAATAAGTGAGGAAATGTAAGTGTAAGTTTAAATTATTTTTTTTAGGAATTTGTCTTGCTACAAAATTTAAAGTGGGGGTATATAAGTGACAAATAGATGAAACAATAAGGTATATAAATGCTATTTAGCCGGAATAAAATTTACTTAAGAAAGTGTTCTTAATAAGCTAACGGATAAGCCGCCCAACGTCGTCATCCTCCTCTTTCAGCCTTTCCATTCTGTTCTCCTCTCGCTCGTTCTGCTCCTGGGATAAGTCTCTCTCTCTCTCTCTCTCTCTCTCTCTCTCTCTTTCTCTCACCCCCAATGCCTCGTCCTTCTTTTTGAACCAAAACCCTAAAATCTCTCTCTCTGCAGACAATGGCTGCTTCCTTAAGTACTCTCCCCTTCCGTCTGATTTCTCTCCCATCGATGTCTTCCCCAAAACAAAACCGCCGACAACTCTCCGCCATTTCCTCTTCTCTTCGCGCCTCCGCTCTCTCCCCAACCTCATCCATCGGGTTCGGGCCCCAAACCCCCTCACCCGCTACCCGCTCCAAGATCACAATCCCCAATTCCTCCTCCGACGAAGCTGAGGCCGCCGTTGAAACCCTAGAAGCCGAAGAGCCCGAGACCGAAGCGGCTGGAGATGCGGCTGAGGAGGAAGGAGGAGCAGCTAAACCCCCAAGACCTCCTATTGTCAAGCTCGGGGACATCATGGGGGTACTGATTTTTTATTATTATTATTATTTGGGAACACCCCCAAAGTTCCGAACTTATTCTAACGAGTTGGTTGGTTAATTTTGTGGGAGACCGTCCGCGTAAAAAAGTGAACGAGAAACATGTTTTCTTACGAAGTTTCAGTTTCTTTTTGAAGTTTGGGGGGAGGGAGGGACAAAGTTAGGGGCTCTGAGGCATCGAATTGTCAATTTAACCTCAATTTGAAAACTTTGGGGGTTTCGAGTTGTCAGAATAGTACTTGGTATCAAAAATTGAAAAACGGGTGAAATTGTGGGGTATTTAAAGTGCAAATAAGCCTCTCTATTTTCTTTTCATTTTCATGTTTTGTATTCTTTTCTCTTTCTGACTTGCTTTCTTTGTGTGCTGCGACGTACTAGATTTTGAATAAAAGGGCTGTTGAGGCCGCAGAGAGTGAGAGACCAGTTCCGGACCTTAGAACCGGTGACATTGTCGAGATTAAATTGGTGAGAAAAGAGACCTAGAAAGGCACTGGGTTATGTTTGTTTAAAGTTGATTAATTTTGTGTGTTTTATGACATGACTGGATATAGGAAGTGCCAGAGAATAGGAGAAGAGCCTCTATCTATAAGGGTATAGTTATATCGAAGCAGAATGCAGGAATTCACACCACAATTCGTATTCGGAGAATCATTGCGGGGATTGGTGTTGAGATTGTCTTCCCTGTGTAAGTTTATTGATATTTCCTTTTTTAATTGCCTCATTTAAAGGTTCTTATTTTGATGTCGTTATCGTTCTTTGTAGCTAACTTGTTTGTGAAATTGCTTTTTTGGTCAATTAGAATTGGAGGACATGTTTTTGTGTTAGTTATATCGATTTTGCGACAACCTTAGAGAAATATTATATAACTTAAGTGATGATAGGTTGATGTAAAGTGGCTTATTTTGAGAAATCCTTAGCTAACATTACATGGAATTATTGTTCAATCTGACACGCAAACTTTAGCTCATGGTTTAACATATCTATGTAACTATAGTTATACAATACTGTATTTTCATTCAAGTGGATTTACTATGTTCAACTTATTACTTATTAGGCACTCATCTAGAAAAGTTCCCGTATAAAAGTAGTATGTTGATACATCTACATGTATTGAGGTTTGTCTGTTGACAGATTGTGCAGTATCACTTAGCATTTTAGACACCTAAATGGCAGTTGTCTATGATCCTAGTAAGAAGTCTTGAATAGGAAATGTGGTGCTGATGGAAAGCTTTTGTTTTTATGCAATATTTAGTTGTGTAGTGCATATCATTGCAATTTTTAGATGGAGAGTACTAAGGGTTTATTAGAGGAACTGAGGGAGAAGATATTAAGCTGTTTTTTCAACATGGTTATGATTACCGGTGCTACTAAATATTGTGATGTTAATTGATAATTTTTTCATGAAGACAAATAGGGAGAGGATAGGGGATTTAGAGTTGGAGAATAGATGTTATTTCTGAATTATGGTGGTTCTTTAGGTGCTTATAGTCCATGAGATGCTAAGTGTGAGATAAAGGGAGTTATAAACATGTTGCTGTGCCTATTGTTGGTGTAAAAGAAAAGGTGATTGAAATAGAGAGATGGATGGGTGGTTTTTGTAGTTACAGATGTGACTGTTGGACAATAACAAGAAAAACAACGACAAAGCTTTTATTAGAAACTTTTGGGTTGGCTACATGAATCCTATTCTTCCATTCAAGTCTGTGAAGTGTTATTTGTCGGCTAATTTAGTAAATGCAATATACGAAAAGATCCTAAATTATTGTTTGAGGAATATTAAAGGGTTTTAGGACCCTGCATTGAATTTTGATCAAAATAATTGATATTTGATTTAGATGTTTTCTTGGTGTTTCACGTCTCCATTGTATTTGTGGGTCTTTCTCTCCTTTCTTTCTTCTTATTTAGAAAATTTCGCATACAGGCAAACCAGCACCTAATTGACAAGCTTGGTTTGGTTTGAAGTTGATTGAGTTCGATTTTGATTTGATTTCAGAAGATATTTAATTCAGTTTTGATTTTTAAAAAAACATTGTAAAGACAAAAACAAATTGACCAAATAATCAACTTTAGTCCCTCTACGTTAGTTCTTTATCATTATTTTGATTTATTTGCATGTCATATATTATACTTTCATTGTGCTAACTCTGAATCCTCCATATTCAGAAGTTTCTCTCAGCCTTTCTACTTTGAATATTTTTATCTCTTATTTAACCTCATCAACTAATTTTACATCAGCAACAAACAACATGCATCAAAAGACTTTTTTATGAATATGTCCAGTTAGTTTATTTGTAAGTAATGTAAAGAGATAATGACTTAATGACATCTTTTGTGTAAGCCTATAGTGACAAGGAATGACTAATGTTTTAAATATCGGTTATCGGGGATTTATCGGATGGTCGAAATCCATATCGGATAGCAGATATCGGGGATATACCGGGGATAAGTAGTGTTTATCAGAATGACATTATCGGATGGTAATATACATAAATATAATATTCTAAAATGTAATCTAACCATACTTAATGAAATATAAAAATACAAAACGTAAATATTTATGTTTAGAATTACTAACCAATGGTAGAAACTCGGGTCGGGTCGGGTTTAAAGTGCATTGAATAGGTGTCCGTTACCTGAAATCAAAATTCAAACCAAAGGCCAGTAATTCGAATTTTTAGGCCAACAATATTGACCGATAACTCACTTTATCACCGCATTATCGGCAATAAACATCCAAAAACAATAACTGATTTAGAACCGAACTTATCATAGCTGAAGGCCCCCAAAACCGATAAATTACCGATAATATCGGTTTATTGGCCGATATTTAAAACATTGGGAATGACTTATCACCTGTGGTTGTCCTTACCCTATCTATTGGTTGATCATACAGACCTTTTATCTTTGATTAAATCAATATATCCATCAGAAAATTGTTTTTCTCCTACCACCACATTTTCTCAATGGATTTTATCATTTCTAAATTAGTGCACATTATATTTTGGGGCAATCGGTTCATAGTTCACTTTTATCAGGAGTACAAAGGCTCCTAGAAATCGCAGATGAAATGATGACATGGAAAGGATTATTTAATTCACTAACCTACATTTGGCCTATTTCTTATGTTTGCCAATTGCTTGAAGTGCAGTGTAATTTGGAATCTAGAGAGAGGGAGGATTAAAGGAGAAAAGTGAAAAGATTCCCTATTCTTTGTTCCTACTTCCTACCAGTAGAAAGGACACTCAAGTCGGAATCAGACTTACTATGTTGATGAAATTGGCCAACCATATGGAATAGGATACTGATCCCGCTTTCCTCAGATCCATACGCCAAACAGAATTATTTGATGTTCCCATGCAATTTCATTCCCTTCTGTATATCTGAATTTCCAAATAGGCCTTTATAAGGATGCTCTAATTTATTGGGTATATGACTTATTGTGGTGTTACCCATTTGATTCCACTTTTATCTATAGAGAAAATGATGATGCGTGCTCTCTGTTAGAAACATAGGAGCACAACACTTAATTCGTTGGTTGATAAAAACTTGTTCATGTGAACCAAATCAGTTACCTGGTTTATTTGTCACTCTTATTTTAAGAGTATCTTCATGATTTCTCTCCATTTATTCATCTTCTAATTATGTATCTTAGGATCGAAGTTGGAATCATTTGAAAGTTTTCCGAAAGTCCTAGTTAATTTTTTTTAAAGAATATTTAGGCGAATGGATCAGAAGATCTATATAGAATGAAGGCAATGGGGAGGAAAGAAATGATTCATTTCTGTATTAAGTTTTTCTGATACATTCTTCTTCTTTTTTATCGTCAATGGAAAGTAGTCCCGCTAAGGCAGTCCATGGTTTTGACTTTTGACCACATCAATGAATCCTAGATGGATCAACGATTTGATCATTGCGTTTCCACATTTGTAGACTGGAATGCATGCTAACATTTCAATGTTTAGCTTTCATTAAGATAATGTTTTTTTTCATCATTACCGTCCACCAATAATTTTTCTTTTATGTAGCTTTGAGATTAAACTAAAATCAAAAGAATTATAGTTTGTTAGTTCTATTTATACATTTTTAAGATGCAGAATGTTCATGGAATAAATGGTATAAGGTATAATATTCAAGATAATATAAATAACATGCTTTTGGGAGATAATTGTTCGGAGACTAAATTTACCCGCTTGCATTCTTGTGCAAGTATTATTAACATATCTTCCTCGAAGTACCATTCACATATTGTGCAAATTGGCAAACTTGTCATCTATCTAAAATTGATTGCAATATGCAGTCCT
Source organism: Asparagus kiusianus (assembly GCA_022839385.1). Taxonomy (NCBI): domain Eukaryota; kingdom Viridiplantae; phylum Streptophyta; class Magnoliopsida; order Asparagales; family Asparagaceae; genus Asparagus; species Asparagus kiusianus. Next base: position 334,072 of record BQKN01063785.1, on the reverse strand, counting down.
TTTTATATTTTATGAGTGAAAATTTTGGGGCTCATTAGTTATGAAATCTTATGAAGTGCGAACTTTTCATAACAGAACTTTAGTAAAATATGGCTGTTTAGTTTGTTGTAACTAATTGTGGATTCAATTGTAGTTCTAATTGCCGTGAAAGATATCCTTTTGAACTGGAATCAACCCTCAGAAAATGTGTCCAGTTCCAATTTCCCACATAGAGGTTGCATGTTGTTACATGACCTGAAATAGTGCAATTATTTTTGTTAAATGAATTAGCACAGTTTGAGACACCAAAACAATGAACCAACAAAAATCGAATTTTAGTGGAATCGAGCAACTACAAGTAGCTAAGTAGGATTAATTGACTTCGGTAGTTCCATAGTTCTCAACTGTATGTATGATACCATGAGTACCAGCATTTCCAATTGCGAGTAAAATGTATGGATCCTTAGATTATACATATGGACAATTTGACGTAGGTTTTCTTCTGTTTGATTTTCGTCTTCATGTGTTATGCTAACATCCAGGGAACAAAAAGGCTTATTCTACTATCAACTTCTTGCGATAATCCTCTTTTCTCTAAGACCTATTTCTTTGCATATTTGTACATGAAATCATTTTTTAACGAAATCATGTTTACTATATCAGCTCACTGCGGATGTACCCATACCAAAGTGATGTGACCCCAGTTTAGTCAAGGAGTAATAAGTACATGGAACTATGGCTTTATTGCACTTAACACCTTTTAATTTCACCTACTCTGCACATCTATACTCTCATTTGTATATGGTTGCACTTAAATGCTCTAAAGTTTTTAAAAAATTGCACTTTAGTGCCCTCAGTTAATCAAACATGAGAATTTCCCCCGAAAATTCTCATGTGATGCTCACATTCTAAATTTAGAATATTTTAACCCTTATTTTTTATTAAATCTATTGCTAAACCTATCAAAGTCCTGTTTTAATTATACCTTAATTCTATTTCAAAATAGAATTTTGATAGGTTATACAACAAATTTAGCAAATATTAAGGGTTAAAATATTCTAAAATGAGTATGTGAGTGTCTCATGAGAATTTTTGGGGTGAAACTCTCACATTTGCATGACCGAGTGTACTAAAGTGCAACTTTTAGAAACTTTAAGTATTTAAGTGCAACCAAATACAACTGGGGATGTATATATGTGCAAAGTAAGTGAAGGTACAGGGTATTTAAGTGCAGTTAAGCCTAGAACTATTTTGTGTATTTTGTTTTGAAGATGACACTGATTTTATATGTGGCTAAAAGTAACTGTCAAAAGAGTTTTTTATGCAATGAAGTTGCAAGTTGCGAAATAACTGAGTGATGATTGGCTCAAAAATTGTTCATTGGCGTTATATATTGAGAAATATGTATCTGAATGTGTTACTAACGATGCGATTAGGTATTTTTTTTTCAAATATGAAAACTCGTGGGGCATAATTATAAAACTTCTTAATTATTAATTATATAGTGACACCATTTTCTCAAAATTCTGGATCTTTTCACTGTCTCAGCTCTATTGTTCTTACAGACATTGTGACTAAAAAAGTGAGATATAAATTAACTTCTTGCAGGTATTCGCCGAACATTAAGGAGATCAAAGTCGTCAAACATAGAAAAGTGCGTAGGGCAAGGCTCTACTACTTGAGGGACAAACTGCCTCGCCTTTCAACATTCAAATAACCTTGTGTGTTATAGTCCAACTCAATATTTTTCTTTTGCTCAGTGTATCAGTTGAGAGTTGTAATTCTTCACATTATCAGTTCTGGTTCCCTTTCAATTTTTGTTTCAAAAAAATGCTTATGTGGTAGTATGATGATGCATTTTTGAATATTCAGAAAGTGTTGTTTACTCTTGTGAGTGATCGTGGTGCAAGGCATTGATTTCTATTCTCTACAAGAAACCGTAGTTTCATGCTCCAAATGTGGCCATTCATGAAGGCTGATATTGAAGAAACTAGAGGGGTTATTGGTTGATGTAATTTTGGGGTAAGTGGGGTAATTGTCGGGGCTTTATTTTATGTTATAACTCATTAGTACGATGAGATTGTGATTTTACTTTAATATGTTACTAGTGTGTACTTCGTGCAAAGCACGACCCCTTGTTTTTTTAGTATTGCATTTTAAACATGCCTCCCTTTTTAGGTTTAATATATTTGATTTAATAATTGTATACTTAAAATTAGAAATCATATTTATTGCTCTATACTCAAAAGAATATTATTTATGATATAGTACATTACTATAGCATAAACCATAAATTTACTCCTCTATACTTAAGGGACGACTTAAAGATTTACTGTTTATACCGCAATAATTTAATGTGTTATTTACTGCAGCATAAACAACAAAATTTTGGATCATTCTTTAAGTATAGAGGAATAGATTTATTGGGACAATGAGATTGAGACAATTATCTCCATTTTTTCCAAAATTATCTCATTTTTATACAATTTTTTTTGTCCCAACCTTCAAAAACTATCTCATTCTTAACTTTGGGACAATAATGGAGAAAGTAGGATTATTTTCAAACATTAATTTATTAAATATCTAATATATGTTTATTGTATTATAATATATAATATATTTTAATTATATTATATTATAAAATTTTGCTATAATGTAAGATAATAAAATATTATAAAATATTATTTAATATAATATTATTATATATCATTATTTCATATTAGTTAATAATATTTAATATATTATAGTATTAGTATTATATTATTATATCATTACTTAATATTATTTAATATATATTTTATGGGAAAATTGCTTTAAGGCCCCAAAAATGGATAGACAATGTGGCCCAGCCCCCTGAACTTTGGCCCATATGGCTTAACCCTAAAAAATTCAAAAAACTGTATCTGAGCCCTAAAATCACTTCTCTCACCCGTATTTGCACCCAGCCTCCCTAAAATACCCCCGCCTTCATCTCCGTGCCTCGAAAACGAGAACCGGTCGCTGGCGATCCCTCCCCGTCGCATTTAAGGCGAGATGATGGCCGTTTTGGGGGGAAATTTTGGCGCGCTCCCTCCGTTATATATCCTGTTAACCCACTCTGTTTTGAATAGTGCGTATTTATGGTGCAAAGGGCAGATCTTTGCGGTTAGGGCTTATGATCTTCAGCCCCCTACTTGTCCTAAAGTGCCCTTCATAACTCCTCTTAAATCCCCTTTATTTATGGCGGAGAGCCCCCTTATTTGCATGGTTTCCTTTGGTGAGAGAGCAGTGTTCTCAAGGGTAACTTCAGCAACCTCTTTTTTTGAGTTTAAGTTCGACGTGTCTGAGAGGTTGAAGGTTCCTTATGATGCGCTATCAATGGTTTATAAATCTGAAAGGATCCCTGATCTGAGTTTTGAGATCAAGAATGAGGATGATATGGAGTGTATGGTGGAGCACAACCGTAATATCGGGTGTCTGGAGATCCATATTCGAGCTACTATAGATGTAGATGTTTCCAGATGTGAGAACACCCCGAAGCAACCTCCTGAGATGTAAGTTATATTTACACTTAATTTATTTGAAAACTTATGAATTGCGTGAGTAAAATGTGGAGAAATGATAACATAGCGAATTGTTTCAGGTTAAATGTTAGCTTTTAACTGATATATGTTAACTTTCTACCGAAGGTTGTTAAGCTTTAGGGCATATGTGTTAACTCTTAAGGGTACTGCATTATTTAAGTACAAGTCCTGTTCGTTATTTTAAGAAAAAACAATTATATTTGTGCAGCATTATGAACACACTGAAGCCAAAGTTTATTGATAGTACTTCTGCCGCAAACCATGCTTCTGAAAGAATTCCAATTGATAATCCCAGTGGTAACAGTGTAGTGCGTTCTGATGACATTATTAACAACACAGTAATGATTCCTGGTTGGTGGCATAATGCATTAACTGAAGAGGGTCAAGAATTTGAAAGTGCTGAAGATTTAAGGTTGACGCTGACATACTATTCTCTAGCCAAAATGTTTGATTATGAGTTTAAAAAGAACGAACCAAAACGTATCCGTGTATATTACCGATATAAAGAAACTTACGAGTGCCCATGGATGTTGTTTGCTTCACCTGTTAAGAATGCAAATAGACTATCGATCAAGAGGTTTGTTAATGAACATACTTGTGGGCAGTACGGGCAAAATACAGGTCGTTCAAGAGCATCCCGTAAATTCATTGCAACACAGTTACAACCACTCCTGAAGGTCCGTCCAGAAATCCGACCCGTTGATGTGCAAAAGGAGTTCCTCACAAACTACGGCCTTAGAATTGATTACAGTAAGATATGGTGGGGGAAAGAGAGAGCACAGGAGAAGCTTTACGGGGATATATATGAGTCGTATGATCAACTACGATGGTAAATGCTGAGCTTTATTGTTAAGTTTCAAAGTTTGCTTGTTAAAACAAATAGTTAACATGTTCCTTGTTAAGTTCATTGATAACATTGATAACATGTTAAGTTTTACCAGTAACATGTTAACTTTCTCTGTTACATTGTTAAGTTACGCTGATAATTTGTTAACTTTATTTGTTAACTTGTTAAGTTACCCCAATGATGTGTTAGCTTTTTTTGGTCTCTTGTGAAGCTACACGGATAACATGTTAAATTGTTGGTTTGTTTCTTCTTACACGACTAGGTATGAGCGCATGGTAAAAGAGACAAATCCCGGCAGTTACATACATGTTGACCAGAATGAGGGGAGGTTTTCGAGACTCTTTGTTTGTTATGCTGCATGCATCAAAGGTTTCTTGAGTGGATGCAGACCCCTTCTATTTTTGGACGGTACATTTTTGAAGGATCGATATAAAGGTATTCTCCTCTCTGCCATAGCATACGATGGGAACCAAGGTATATTTCCCTTAGCGTATTGCATATGTGATCAAGAGAATTCGATGAATTGGAAGTGGTTCCTCCAAGGTCTATGGTCCATACTTTATGAGAGGGCTGACCCTTACAATCCTCCCCACCAATTGGTTATAATTTTTGATGCGGACAAAGGAATTAAAGAATCAGTAAAAGAGTATTTTCCAGAAGCTCTACACTCGAGGTGTGTTCTACATCTTGTTGAAAATTTCAGGTTAAAGCTTAAGGACTTGGGTATGAAGTCGAAGGACACTCATGTTCTGGGGAACTTACTCCAAAGTGCTTGTTATAAATACACAATAGCAGAATGGAATGAGTACATGAAAGAGATATATGACATGGATCCAAGGGCATACAACATTGCTATGAACTACTCTCCTGGTCAATGGGCAAATGCATTCTTCCCGGGAATAAGGTAACGGTATTTGGTTGTTCTATATCTATGCTAATGTATGAACTTATGCTATTTAGCATGTTATCTTTGGATTTGTTAAATTCTATATCAGAGCTGTTAACTATATCAGAGTTGATAACATGTTAAGTCTTGTTGATTATATGTTGAGTCTCGTGGCTAACATGTTAACTCTTGTGGATAACATGTTAACTCTCGTGGCTAACATGTTAACTCTTGTTGATAACATGTTAACTCTTGTGGATAACATGTTAACTCTTGTGGATAACATGTTAACTCTTGCAGATAACATGATAACTCTTGTGGTTAACATGTTAACTCTTGTGGATAACATGATAACATGTCAATTATTTGTGTCATCCCTTATTTATGACCTGTTAACTCTTATCTGTAAACTGTTAACTGTGATTCATATTATGTAAACCCTATTCAATTATTTGTTAACCCTTATTTGTGACCTGTTATAAAGTTATATATAATTTCAGGTATGGGCACGTAACATCTAATGTTGCTGAGTCTTTTAATAATTGGATAAGGGAAGCTAGAATGCTACGGATTCTACAAATGGTTGAGCATATTCGTAAACAGATAATGGTCCGAATGAGTGATCGCCGGTTACTTAGAGATAAATGGGTTGGATATCTCTGTCCACAAGCAGAGATGGTGCTTAAAGAAAATATAGAGAAAGGTCGTCCATTGGATGTTAAGCAAGCTGCAGCTGACATATTTGAAGTGCAAGCACATAAAACTACCCGTGTTGATTTGGAGAAGAAGACATGCACTTGCCGTGCTTGGGACGTCATGCGGATTCCGTGTAAACATGCATGTGCAGTCATCTCGTACATGAAGAGAGACATTTACCAATATTGCTATTGGTTTATGTCAATAGAAGCATTTAAAAAGAGCTATGACCCGATTCTCTATCCTATACCAGATTATGAGAAACCAAGCGTGCCAAGGGATGAGATCGAGCTACTTCCACCACATACTATCAAAAGAAAGGGGAGAAATAAAACACGACGTATCAACAATCGAACAGTGTACAAACGACCTTTGAAATGCTCTCGATGCCACGCCGAAGGCCACAACCGCGCATCTTGCAATGAACCAATCGCCGATTGATATGAGTTGCGGATTTGCCAAAATACTTTTGGGTGTATGTAGTACTTTTGTAGTTAACTGTTTATATGAACTGAAACATATTTGGGTGTTTGTAATATTTTTGTAGTTACCGGTGTATATGACCTGAAATATGTTTGGGTGTTTGTAATACTTTTGTAGTTAACTGTGTATATGAACTGAAATATATCTATGCCAATGTGAAGTATAATGAAAATGTTATCTTACTTGGTCTGTGAAGTTACTCATTCAGATTGTTAAGTTACAGTTAACATATAAAATATAATTGGAAGGTTATTAAGCTATACCTATTAAATGTTAACTCTTGTAAATAACATGTTGGGTAACATGTTAACTCTTGTGGCAAACATGTTAACTCTTATAGCTAATAAGTTAACTCTTGTGGCAAACATGTTAACTCTTGTGAAAAACATGTTAACTCTTGTGGCAAACTTGTTAACTCTTGTCGCAAACGTGTTAACTTTTGTTGCAAACATGTTAACTTTATTGGCTAACATGTTAACCCTTGCTGATAACATGTTAACTCTTGTTGATAACATGTTAACTCTTGACGATAACATGTTAAATTATTGGTATACGGTGTTATTTAACAAGTGAACCTGATATGTTATAAACTTTCTCCATATTTAACAAGTGAAGCTGACATGATATAATTGTTAACTTACGAATCTAACATGTTTACAGAATCTAACATGTTTACAGATATCCGGGCACTAGTTCATTAGCTGTTAATACACTATACAAGCTGAAAATTGTGAAGATTTTTTGCAGTTGTTTATCTACATATAACTCTTCCTTAGGCTGTAACATTTGCGGCTCATGCAGGCGCTTTCAATTCTGGGTCCTCCACGGCTATTGTGCCCTTTCTATTTCTGAATTCCCAGCCTTCTTTTATTAGTTCCGCCGCAAGCCTTGCACGCACTACAGCCGACGAATCATCGGCGGGCGTAACATGCAGAACATCACCTTTCTGTAGAATAGCACGTACAAAAAGGTATACGTATATCCCACAATCGTAGCTACAAATAACAAAACATAAATACATATTACAGGTTAGCTTTGGAGACGAAAATTCTTTAATAAAATAAGATTCATATGTTACTGTACCTTCCCTTTTGAGGCTCGCATGGGATTTCCTTATATTGAAATGTCCTACACACCTTTTCAAGATCGAATGCGGCCTTCATATGGTCCATGAAGTTCATAATTTTGTTAACGGGCTCAAGGAAAGCAGAGGGATCTACCGAACTATAGTGCAACGCTAAATTTTCATTCAATCTAACTTCGACACAATGCCAATGGTCATGGCGAACAATTGGGAATATGAGTATTGATCGGCCAGCAGCAATATGTTGTTGTATATAAAGTTCATATAGTTCATATAGCCGCAGATGAGCCTGGTCTCCATAGAGTGAATGCTGTTACACAAAATTAACACATCCAGAAAGAGCGGCCTTTAATATGTGAAAATGGTTCAAGTTTATATAGTTAACTTTTATTGAAAACATGTTAACTTTTTTTGAAAACATGTTAACTTTTGTAAAAACATGTTAACTCTTGTGGCAAACATGTTAACTCTTGCGGCAAACATGTTAACTCTTGTGGCTAACATGTTAACCCTTGTAGATAACATGTTGTGCGAAATATGTAAACTCTTATTGATAACATGTTAACTTTTTTGCAAAACATGTTAACTTTTGTGGATAACATGTTAACTATACTCTGGTTAACATGTTAAATATAAGAGCTTATCTTTTAACTAATTACTTGGAAGAATTTGTCTTACGCAGAAATATGTAGATACAATCCCGTACTGCTTGTTTAAGTCAGCGTTCTCCTGCAACTGCAGCCATAGCCGTAATCTATCTAAGAATACCTCTGTTACTTTGTCATCCAGTCTTCCCCCGCGGATCATATACAGTAGCTCCGGGTATGTAATTGTGCTATTATCAGTAGTTATGACATATACGTACCTTAACAAGCAATAAGTTACGGAAGGTTAAAATTTAAAACATGAAAGCTAATATCTAAACGCACAAACATAAGAAGCAAAAAACAGAGGTTCACAGTTAATATTAAAGAGTTAGCATTAAACTACTTAACATGTTAACTGTCATGGATAACATGTTAACACTTGTTGGTAATGTGTTAACTCTTGTTGATAACTTGTTAACTCTTGTCGAAAACATGTTAACTCTTGTTGATAACATGTTAACTCTTTCTGGTAACATGTTAACTCTTGTGGATAACATGTTAACTCTTGTGGGTAACATGTTAACTCTTGTTGCTAACATGTTAACACTTGAGGGTAACGTGTTAACTCTTGTTGATAACATGTTAACTCTTGTCGAAAACATGTTAACTCTTGTTGATAACATGTTAACTCTCGTGGTTAACATGTTAACCCTTGTTGCTTAAATTTAAACGTGAAAGCTTTACATTTTGACATCAGCACTTACGGGCTACATTTCTCCTTGCAGAACTGCGCGAGCCATTTGTTCTCCTCAGCTGAGAGTTTCTCTGCAATATTTTTTGGTATTCTGTAGTTATGTACAAAAGCCCCAGCGCTATCTAACACTCGTAAGCTAAACGTGCCTACATCAGGGATACCCTCATTCACCTCTTTTAAGGCAGCACGATCCACATCTGTTAAATACGTGCTTTTTAGCACATCCCACTTGCCAACACTGTCGTCATGATAAACTGTTATTTTCTTTGGGGTGTCACCAACAACAATGGGTTCATCTTTGTGCTCACCTTCTTTCAACTTCAATTCCTTAGCCCTCGGTTTCTTATCCTGGGTAAATGGTGTCCTAACCAGTTTACCTTTCTTGGTTGCTCCTTTGCTTGGAGGTCTACTCCTATAACCCACATATTTTTTTTCTCACCGGCTTCCTCGGCCTCTTCAATCCTTTGCTGAGTGGAACATTCTCAACCACACCTTCCTCCTCCTGCACCAACTGCTTGTCCTCCTCATCCTTGATCACTTCATCTCTCTCTTCGCTCTTGCCCATTTCCTCGACAACTTCATTCTTGGTAACATCGTCTCTCTCTTCCCTCGAGCCCTCTTCATCCTCAACCATCTGCTTATCCTCCTCATCCTTGATCACTTCGTCTCTCTCTTCATTCTTGCCCATTTCCTCGACACCTTCATTCATGGTGACGTCGTCTCTCTCTCCAATCAAGCCCTCTTCATCCTCAACCATCTGCTTGTCATCCTCATTCTTGATCACTTCGTCTCTCTCTTCGTTCTTGCTCATTTCGTCGACACCTTCATTCATGGTGACGTCGTCTCTCTCTCCATAGTTGTACTCTCCATCGATATCATGCTTGTCCTCTTCTTCTTCTTCCACTGTAGGGTTTCCTTTCAGCTGCTGTGCAATAAGCTTCTTCACATTGTTCTTTAAAATCAAGGGATCTACTATGTCACAAGATTCGTCCAACCCCTTAACCTTTTCGTTAAGTCTACGAATCTCGCCCATGAAAGTTTGACAATACAATTTCTTCGAGACCCTCAGTGTACGACAAAGTCTCTGGTTTACTTTAGCAGCATTTCTCCAAAATTGCAGTTGCTCCTCAACTGGTAACATTTCAATCTCATCTTCCCTTTCGAAAGCCTCATCAATGGCTTTTGACATTATCTATAATTTAGAAATAACAAAGAGTTAACATCAAGTTTATAAAATTTAACAGTAAGATCCACAATTGTCACAGATAAATTAAAGATGCTTCAATCATCTATAGGTAACATGTTAACTCTTGTTGGTAACATGTTAACTCTTTCTGGTAACATGTTAATTCTTGTGGCTAACATGTTAACTCTTGTGCTAACATGTTAACTCTTGTTGAAACATGTGAACTTTTGTTGCAAACATGTTAACTCTTGTGCTAACATGTTAACTCTTGTTGCAAACATGTTATCTATTGTTGCTAACATGTTAACTGTTGCGGTTTTGTAGTTAATTATGGTGATTTAGCACCTTAGAACTTACCAAACCTATTGACCATCTCTTCTCATGTTCCTTCTCTTCTTCCTTCTTTTTTTCTTCTATCTTCCTCTTCCTTACTTCTGCTTTTTTCTCCTCCCTATGTACGACTGGAAATTGTGGTACAATCCCTTCCCTTCTAAGCCTCATCAATGGCCTTCTTATTGGATATTTCTCATCGGATGGGCCAATTTCAACTATTGGTTTATGCACAACCTGGATGCTAGCTTTTGCAGCCTTGGCAACTATTGTGCGCTTTCGAAAAGATCCATACTTCTCACCAACCTTCACCCAGTTAGTGAGGGGTGGTTTGAATCTATTGCTCAAGGAATATCTTTTAATCCCCGTCATTTCGTAGTACCATAGCTGCAAACAATTAATACATGTTAGTATGCAAACAATTAATACATGTTAACTTTTGTGGCAAATATGTTAACTCTTGTGCTAACATGTTAACTCTTGTGGCAAACATGTTAACTCTTGTAGAAAACATGTTATCTACATATAGTTAACACTGTCAATACCAACTTTAATACTGGAAACACTATAGTTAACATGAAGCTAAATATAGTTAACCAGATCCTTAAAACACTTAACATGAACCAGCAACCGTTCACATGCACATGTTAATCCAACTTACAGGGATCAAAGGCATGCATCCAGGTACATAGCTTACTCCTGGCCTGTGCAGACCTTCCCTGGCAATCTTAATTCCTTTCTTCGTCTGATCATAGATGTATTTCCCCCAGGCCACATTCCTCACTCTTTCAATTGAATCAACATATTTGAACAAGAGCCTTGGGATGCCTTGGACACTGCTAGGGCACCACATCATTGAACATTGATAAAGTATCTGCAGTAACACAAAATCTTCAATATCCTTCTTCTTTCTTGATTCAACAAGAGATTGCAGTAGCTCTTCCACATATCGCCGCATATTATTCGTTGATTTCTTTTTGGTTCTAGTAAAATGATCATCAAAATACTCCACCCAAAGCCTAGGGAAAGGATCTCTATTATTGTAAATTATTTCCCCATCAATTGGGAAACCTATATGTTCATGCACCCAGTCCATATCAAAATTAACAACCTTTTCTCTCCCACTTTCGGCATCGGGCAGAGAAAACGCCACTTAATTTCCCTTATAGTGTCTCAATACAAGTTCCAGCGTGGGTCGATCTAATGCTGGGGGGCCAAACTTTACATAATGCTGGAATGTACACCCTTGGTATGCATCCAAATGACACTGCCGCATTCTCGGTTCGAGGACTTTCATAAATTTACAATATGCGGCAAAACTAGCAGTTGGTCTAATTTTAGCAGCACCTGACTTTTTCCTGTATTATAATTAAACATTTAACATCAACAACACTTAACATCCAACATCTAATAGTTAACATACAACAATGAACTGTAACACTTACGCTATAAACCTTAACAAACAACAGCCAAACTTAACATATACGTGAGGTATATAGTTCACATTTAACATTAAGGTATCAGCTAACATGTCCTTCAACCAATGTCCAGGCATATAGTTCACAATTCAACTAAATCTATAACATCTATCTAAATTGGAAAATATAACATATAACATTATCTTACTTCTTAATGGATTTCTGTGGTGCGTTTAGTGAACTTGTAAATTTTCTTTTTCTCATTACAGCCCTTTGGAAACTCAACAACGTTTGGGTGGCTTCATCGGTGCTGCCATTCCCTGATGATGACACATTTGTGGACGAAGACTTGGAGGCAGGGGAGGATGTGAGAGAATCGGTACCACGGTCGGTCTCAGATGGCAAAGGGGGGTCTTCGTCGGTCTTGGAAGGCGAGGGAGGATCTTCGTCGGTCTTGGAAGGCGACGGCGAGTCTTCTCGCTCGTCGTTCGTTGGTGCATGTTCCTGACGTTGCAGCGGCGGCGGAGGATGGTGAACGACTTCGAATTCGTTCGCCGATTTTTTCCCCATCTTCGACCCCGTTTCGACCAAACCCTAGAAGCGGATTTTGGTTTTTCGCCGGAGTGATGGCCAGAGACAGAGTGCGGGAGGGAGAGAGGAGAGAGAGCGCCTCGATAGTAGCGGAGTGGGCGGCACCGTTACCAACGCACGGAGTGGGCGGGAAGGGTAGCTTCGGTATTCTGATAATTGAGTGAGCTGGAGGGGCGGAAATGAAGTTTTGGGGTGTATTTTGGGTTTATACCAAACATTAAAAGTACAGGGGGCTGGGCCACATTGTTTATCCATTTTTGGGGGCTTAAAGCAATTTCCCATATTTTATTAGTTAGGATAAAAATATTATTATAGTATTTTTATGAAATAAAATATTATATTATAATTTAGTGTTTATATATTTAATATAATAATATATTAACTTTATTATAATTTAATTCAATATGATAATATATTCTATTATATAGAAAATTTTAATTTATGTAATAATTTACTATTTTCTATTACACTTTACTATATTAATTAATAATCTTAAATATATTGACAATATTGTGGTAGTTATAATATTAAATAATATTTTATTGCTACAATAAAAATAGTAATAATATACTATATATTAAAGTATGATATAATACTAAAAGTAATATAATATAATACATTAATTAATAATATTTTTAATTAAAAAATTGAAGTTATTAATAGTATATTATGTTTATTATAAATATTATATTTTAACAATGAGGCGTGCCATCAATTATCCCATTTAAATTATAGTAATTATCATTAAATATAAAATTATATTTTAATAATATTATATTGAATAAAAAGTATAATATCTATATTTATATTAAATTAAATATTATATTATTGAAATATTATATTAAATATATTTTTCCTATATTATATCAATTATTATATAATATATCATATTATTATAATATAATATAATATATTAATTAAAAACATTAAACATAGTTATAATGAATCACTAATCATAATATAATATAATATATTTTAGTATAAAATAATATATTATATTATATTATAATAACATACTAAATAAACATACTAAATAATATACTAAACTATTGGATAAATTAATTTAGAATTAATTGATAAATAAATATTATATCATAAAAAATCTTAAAATCAAGAAAAATAGCACACAAACAAAGAAATTTAAAAATCAAAAGCAAAGTTTAGAAACTACTCAAATTATACCCGAATATTTTCTCTACTAAAAAGCTTCATCAATTTGTTTCCTTCCTGATGCCTAAAACCTGAGATTTGAGGAGATGATGGTAGAGAAGAGTTGGTACTTTTCTGAAAACCTGAAATGGGGTTGCATGTAAGATGATGAGGATAATAATACATCTTTGCAAATTGATAATTGCCAATTGATAAGGATAGAGAGAGTGGAACAACATTGCCAAAAAGCGAAATTGTAACCAATGGAATGGAGAAAGAAAAGGACGTAGGTTTAGGGCTTTTGATTTTCTGATTTTTGTGTAATGTAAAAAAAGGGTAACTTTGTTAAATTTATGATAGATGAAGGTCATTTTTAGGTAGGGAAAATTTTGCAAGTACTCCCTCTTTTAAAGGGAGAATGATTATATTTTTTATTTAAAAAATACTTTTCTGTAAAATATTTTTTTGTAAGAAGTAACATTTTCTTAGTAATATCGTCTCTAGAAAAATGAAATTGCGATAAATGATTATTTCTTTAGTTTTAACTCTTCATACTTTTAGCTAATAGTTATGCTTATCAACTCAAAGCAAAGCTTTACTCATAAATGTTTGTTTTAGCCTTTTCTGTGAATGAATAAAGACAGAAATTCTCGTTTCAAGTTGCAAATCACGTATAGGAGGAGGGTGTTTCTTCATTTTAAGTTCGATATAGATGATTTCGAGGATTTGCTAGTTTTTGTTTGATAGGAGGTTGCACAGATTTTGTTTTGCTCAGAAGAGCCTGGTTTATATCTTCAAGTTTCAATAATGAAAATAATACCAACTTTTCATACCAAAAAAATTAGGGAAGAAAGAAAAAAAAAGAAAAAAAAAGAAAAATATTATTTAGAACTGCAGGAGGTTCCACCTAGGCCTGTCCAAAAAACCCGTCGGCCCGGAAATCCGGGCCAGACCGGGTTCCGGGTCCGGGCTGTCTCAGCGGCGCCCGGCTTGGGCCCGGGTCCGGGCTGTCTCAGCGACGCCCGACCGGGGCCCAGCCCGGCCCGGAACAGGGCCGACGCCGGGCCAAATTCCGGGCCGGCCCGGCCCGGTGGCAACGGTCACCACTGGTGACCATTGCCAGGAAAAACCCGGACCAGGCCGGGCTAGCCCAGCCCGGCCCGGCCAGAACGGTCACCAGGGTGACCGTTGTGGCCAAAACGGCCGGCCCGGGCCGGCCACAACGGCCATAAACGGTCGTTTGACCGTTTTGTCCCCAAAAACGGTAAAAAAACGGCTATTTTGTGAGGTTATTTTGGTCATTTGCCTAGGGGCTGGTTCTATAAATAGAGGGGGGGTTTCATTTGTTTTCTTCACACCAAAACTCATCTACTTCTCTCTTATACTCTTATACTCTCTCTTATACTCTTATACTCTCTTATTTATACTTTCTAATCCTTTCATCAAATGACTTCCGGGTCTGATTATGAGGAGCAAAACATATCTCCCGATCCTGAAATGAGTCCTCCTACTGGGTCTACTCCTACCGAAGTTAATCCCGAATCCGGTGACGACGAATCTGCACCAAGAGCTCCTAAAAGGCCAAGATCCGATGTGTGGAATTTTTACAAGAAGATCGACGTCACCAAGGATGAACACGGTAGGATCCTCACTCAGAAGGCTAAGTGTGCGTTGTGCGGCAAGATTTTTCAAGCTCATCATAAGAGCGGCACCAACCACCTCAAACGCCATTTAGATAAACACAACAAAGGCCAGACTCCTCAAGGTGATATCCGACAATCTATGATTTCTCAATCCTCCTCTTCTGGTGGTCTCGGTAGTTGGAACTATGACGCTGCCAGAGCCAGGAAATGCGTAATCAGGTTTATCTTTCTTAAAAACCTTCCTTTTAAATTAGTAGAAGATGATGAATTTGAAGATATGTTTAGGGATGGTTTTTATCCTGCATTTAAAAAATTTTCTCGTCAAACCTGTCAACGTGATATTTTAAAATATTATCAGGAGGAACAAGAAAAAATAATTTCTTATTTTAAAAATTTAAACTGTAAATTTTCTTTAACTTCTGATATTTGGACATCTAGAGCACAAACTGGATATTTATGTATCACAACACACTGGATTGATGAAAATTAGCAAATGTTTAAAAGAGTTGTTTCTTTTATTACAATAGAAGAGTCACATACTGGTGCGAATGTTGCAAATTTAATAATTGAAGAACTTATGAAATTAGAAATTTCAGAAAGAATATTTTCTTTTCACTAGATAATGCAAGTAATAACAATGTAGCTGTTGAGTTTATCAGATCAACTTTATCATTGCCATGTCATGGTGATCTTTTTCATATTAGGTGTATCTGTCATATTTTAAATTTAATTGTTCAAAGTGCATTTACTGAAATTAAACCCATGATAGAAAAGGTTAGAACAGTTGCTTACATGCATAATGCTTCTGAACAAAGACTTAAAAGATGGAAACAATTTTGTAAAAAAAAATATAAAGCCCAGACTAATTCCAAAAGATGTTGACCATAGGTGGAATTCTACCTATGCAATGTTAAGTGTAGCAATAGAATATAAAGACATTATAACTGCTTTTATAAACTATTATGCTTTTAGTTCTAGTTCTGGTAGCACTTATGGAATAACTGAAGATGAATGGACAATTATATGTAATTTAAATAAAATGTTACAAGTTTTTTATGATGCTACAATGTTATTATCTGGCTGTTATTATCCAACCATTACTTTAGCTGCTTTACAAATTTTAAATATTCAAAAAATTTTTGGGAAATTTCGTATGGATGATACTTTTGGACCTATAATTTTTCAAATGGAGAGCAAATTTAATAAGTACTTTAGGCCTATTCCTCACAATTTTGGTTTGGGGGTTCTTATTGATCCATGTTTGAAGGATATTGGCCTTCAAAGTTTATTACAATCCTTGTATGGTAATCAGATTATAGACTTAGATGATGGAACCACCCTTACTGCTACTACTCATCATTTAGCTATTAGAAATTATTTTCAAACCTTATATGATGAGTATGCAGCTAGACATGGTGTAGCTACACAACAGTCTACAGTCTCGGTTTCTTCGAGCTCATCCCGAGGTAAAAGTGTAAGTTTTGATAGGTATGCAATGGTAGCTGAGCTAACTGGTGGATCTGGACTTGGATCGTCATCATTGGAGGTTTCTGAAATAGATGAATATTTATCTGCTTCTTTAGTTAAATGTCAAGGAAATGCTTTAGATATTTTGCAATGGTGGAAAGTATATGGATCAGTTTCATATCCTATACTTTCCACCATGGTTCGCGACTTACTAACAGTGCAGGTTTCGATGGTAGTTTCGGAATCCGCCTTCAGCACAGCAGGACGTTTGATCGACGACCACAGGACCTGCTTAGACCCGTACACTGTACAAGCGGTGATGTGCTTACAAGATTGGTAGAGGTACGAGAAGCGAACGCAAGGCATCGATCGGATGGCTGGAATTGAAGATAAATTTGAAGAATTGGGACTAGCAGATAGATATAAAGAATAAATTGTAATTTTTATATCTTAGGCGGTTAGGCCTTAGCTTAAAATTTATAAAGAATTATTTTGGAAATAGTTGCAAATGATAGTGATATAGGTGAGTAGGTGTCAACCTAGTTGGGATTTACTTATCTATTGTGATGCGACTAATTCTAAAATAAATTTGTACTTGTAATTTGTAAATGATTTATTAATTATTAATAAAGAATTTGTTTTTATTATTATTTATTTGTAATTTATGTTATTTTAAGTGATTAATAAAATTATTGTTTATTATTATTTTTCTTGTCTTTTTTTGTATAATTTAAAATTTAAATAAAATCTAAAAAAATTAAAAAAATAATAAAAAATAAAAAAATCCGGGCCAGTCCGGAACCCGGCCCGGTCGGGCCCGGGTTCGGGCCCGATTTTGCCCGGCCTGAGCGCGGATTTCCGGGCCGGGCGGGCCCGGATGGACAGGCCTAGTTCCACCTACACAAAAACAAACACACTCGTAAAAACTTTGATGAGTATTAAAGCCTCTCAGGTTAAACTTAGACTTGAGCACAAGTCAACAATAGAAGGAATGAGAAGTAGAAAACAATCACAAAGGGGAATCGACAATAACCAAGAATTACAAGCATATCTCAAGCTCTAATTTCACCTCTCTACAAGCATCTCTCAAGTTCCAATTTCACCTCTCTGTCGTTTCTATTTTATCCTTTTCGGAAAATGTAAGGCAGTTGGAGTTGCATATTTTTGTAGGCTCAATATTATATAAAAAAAATTCTTCAAGGACCCAAAATATGAGACCAATAGGAGGAACAACTAAGGTGTTCTACTCCTATTGGATAATAAGTTGGTCATCATTAATGATGACCAACTCATTATCTAATAGGTGTCTCATGATGACCAACTCATTATCTAATAGGAGGAAGACACCTCACTTGTCTCCCTATTGATCCCATATTTTAGGTCCATATAGCAAGGCTCTTCTGAAGTCCAGTTATCACGTAAAATGGTGTCATGCTTTAAAAAAAAAAATTATCACGCTGTGCAAATGATTCCCAAATAGCTTCGGCAGGCCTTTGGTTGAAGCAGAGCAAGTCATTTATTATTATCCAAAACCCAA
>BQKN01063785.1:270508-290872 GCA_022839385.1 Asparagus kiusianus | reverse complement strand
CAAAACGCAATGCTAAATAGAAAAGGAAACTTGGATAACAGCAAAACCTTCTTGGATTGTTTTCAAAAGACCTTCTTGGATAAAAAATGGTTGGGGTTACCAACCCCGACCATTTTTGTCGTAGGAAATTTTTCCTCTACTAAATGGTCGGGGTTGCCAACCCCGACCAATTAGATATGACCCTAAATTAGTCGAGGTTGCCAACCTCGATTAATTTAGATTGTACATAGCTAAATAGTTGGGGTTGTCAACCCCGATTATATATTTAGAGACGACATTAAAAAAACAGACTCATTTCGTGGCCACGCTGCTGACGTGGCCACAAAATGAGTCGGTTTTCATAAATAAGACTGAAGTAGGTCTATTTTGACAATTAAAAATATAAATAAGTTTATTTTAAAAATTTGTTCACGTGATATTGCTCTATTCTGTGTACACATAACCAATAAAATAATTATAAAATAATAAAAAAATAATAAACAAAGGCTCTTACTAAAATAGGTTGAAATCTCATGGTCTTCCCAGGTTATCCTATTTCTTTGGAATAGAAAAAGTAAACAAGAATGAGAAATCATAAGGATAGATTGCACTTTCCTCACTCCGACATGGAGAAGAAGTGATACGTAAGAAAAAGGAAACGTCTCTCTCAAAAAAAGGTGGTTTCATCCTCGTCCACCTATAAACGACCTTTTCCTCTCTTGGAAATGGGTTCCACCACACCTTTCATTATATACGTACCAATTTGTTTCAGATTTGGATCTCTATGACTCTGCCTCTTAGGACAAATTTTCAAAACCAACCCATTTCAGAAACTAATTGTAAAAAAAGACCCGTTTCAGTTTTATTTGCAAAAACCGACCTGATTTCAGCCTCAGCGCTGAAACCAGGTCGGTTTTTGCAAATAAAACTGAAACGGGTTTTTTTTGGGAATAAAATCTGAAATGGGTTGGTTTTGAAAATTTGTCCCTGCCTCTTATCTAATAAACATCCAAAAATATAGTCCCTCTCACTAAACAACACGTTATGACCTCGAGACTTTGGCCGGGCACAATATATATATCTATCACATTGTGTTAGGTGCATCTAAATTTGAGCGCTAATAGCGAATATTTTAAAGATCATTGGTCACGACCTTATCCAGGTATGAGTATTAGGTTTCCCCCCAGAAATCACCTTATACAGAAACCACCATCTTTTTAATTTTATATGTAAATCATTTTTAAAGTAGATTTTTGTTCCAATCAATTATTTCTCAACAAAATTTACACTGGAAATCCAAAAACACCATTAAATGCTCGCATCCAAGACACATGACTCGCTCTAAAATTATGATACAAATCATGTATTTTAAACGTGTGTGTTGAGCTAATTTTTTGGTTTTCTAGTGAAAAGTTGACTAGGAGGTGGTGATTGGAATAAAAATTCACTTTAAAGGTGATTATGTATAAATTAAAAATAAAAGATATTTTATATATAATGATCATATTTTTATGGTGATTTCTAGGAGGAAAAAACCCTACAATTAATGTAATATTCAAATGATGGTGGACTTTGGTTATTATCTCACTTGTGTACAAATAGAAGCATTGTCTGCTAAATGTGTTCCTTTTTAGTATAGCATGTCTCTTAAGTCTGAATTACTTGACTTTAGTTTAAACAAATAATGAATGAATTACAAAGTTTATAATTTTATTTTTAGATATACTGATACAAATCAAAATGTTGCTTGGATGTTAAGGTATGAGGTTAGCAATTATGTCCTAGGATATTATTGATCATTGCTGATCAACAATAATGATTAAAAAGAAAAAAAAGAGCTTCATTGCATTTGGTCCCTGCGCGAATCAAAATTAAATAATATCATATAAGTATTGATTTTTTTTTGAACAGTTCAATGTTAAATGATCAATAATCCGTACAGATTAGATTGTAGGTTTGCATAATCAAACAAACACATGCAGATGCAAGTGGTTATAAGTCGGTAAAAATTTTTAGATTAAACCTTTACTTTGGGTGATGCAGAGTTCGGTGATATTGTACTTGTACTCAAAGGCATGTGATCCCCTGTAACAGCTGGGAGATTGGGCTTAAACAGTTATTATCAGGCGCAGTGTTTGTCATCAGCATCAATGTCTTGTTATTAAAAATGGAAATAGTACTTGGTTAATTTTCTAATGGGTTTTGTTATTTGTCACGCGGGATGGGCACGCAACCCATCTCGCGTGAGAGAGGTAGGGGGTGGGACCCACTACCTCTCTCACCCCTTACCTCTCTCACGCGAGATGGGCTGCGTGACAAATAACATTTTTGTTTTCTAACTTAATATCACTCTCCAACAGTTCTTTTTATCTATTTTTTGGAGCTGATTACTTAAAACCAAAAGTTTACGCTGTTTCTGACCTCCATATAGATGCCAAGCCTTTTCCTTTTTTAGAAAATACCCTAAAATTCAAAAAAGTAATAACAATAACTTGAATGCCGCCTGATTTGTCATTTTTGGTTATTAAAGTTTAACATCTGAACTTGGGAGTTCATGGGGAAAAAACATTTTGGGTATCAAAATTGCAAATGGTGTAAGCTTTGGGTGTTTTAGTGCAATTTACATTTTCCTTGTTATCTTTCAGAATTTTTCGCCAGAATAAATCACAAATAATTTTCTTGACTAAATACTTCAATAATCCTTAGAATTTCTAAATTTGCTTGTCAATACTTAACATCCATCAATGTTTATTGCCATTTTCCCCTCTCAAAATGTCGGTTATTAATAATTATCATCCGATAACTAGTGCTTGCAGTTTCAATACAAGCCATATCCGGAAGAAAATTGGTATGCATTCCAACACTATACGGTTCGTTGTCCAAGTAAGTGGAGCCCACTCAGCTGCAAACCCACTTTGTTCTGTTGTGTTGGTCATCTGTCCTCCATCCTCAAAACCATCCATTGGGTGTTATCCATTGGGTGTTATTTGGAGCCACACAACATAAAGACCTCTGTTCTGTCCCAATAATCTTAAAGGGAAGGGGTACATTGCAAAAAAATCCACTAACTCATTTGGAAAAATAATAAGGTTTTTCTTATATTGGTCCCCCACATCTCATATATTGTTGAATAAGTTCTCTAAATCTCATATATATTAAATACGTCCCCAAAATCTATAAGTTCTTTTAAATAAGTTCCCCAAGTTAAAACCTACCGAAGTAACCCCAAGTTGACTAAATTTTCTTAATTTTGCCAATTTTGTCATCACTTCTCTTGATATTTATGGTGTTGATGTCAGTTATCGAACAAGGGGTTATTTATGGATTATGAGGGGTGTTAGGGTCCTTAAGTTTCCTCAGATGGTAAGTTCCTGAGCCAAAAAACCTATGTGCGGAGATGGTTGGATCCTAAGCCAAAAAAACCTATCTTGCACATGAAGGATTCGTGAGACGTCGGAGTTGGGATCTCCGGTGGTTCCTCCGATGATCAAATCAAACTTGAGTGGAGAAGTAAAAGTTAAGTAGCAAATAAAGTTGCTGAAAAATAGCTTACCCTAAGCAGCAGACCTCAATTCCCTTTTATTGCAGATCATAATGGCAAATAGGTAACTTTGACTGAGTGCAACTAGTGGCTTGGTCGTTATCTACTTTACAGGTGTCAGCCGTTGAAGGGGTTGAGTTATCCAGGTGTTTAATGTAAGGATGATAGGGTGCGTGTAGTGCTGAAGAGGTCTGATGAGTCATAAAGATTTTCGGAGTTGGAGTAATGATGATTCTTACCATGCATTTAGGGTGATGCTGATTAACTATCGGCGGGGGCTCGAGGGTGCACCACCTTCCGATTCATCTCGCTAGAGGCAGACAAACACCGTCTTTTTAGTCGGTCTCGCAAGTTATTTGCCTGGAAGTGCCGAATGCTAACAAGGAGTGGAGTAGACTAGAGTGGTAGGTCGAGTGAGGATGCTTCTCATCTCGATCCTGTGGGTAAGTCAATAGGTACTACCTTTTTAGCCAGCCTGGAAGGGCCGAATGCTAGAGTTACTCGACTTGTCCTTCTATAGATATGGCTGTTTAGGCACAGGGTAGGACACGTCTCAGCCTCCTAATGGGATCAACACTTAAACTATTTTGCATGCTATAACAATGGCCCTTTTCATTCAAACTTGGCTGGCCGAGACCAAGTGAAATTTAAATAGTTGACAGTTGGAAATATCTGATGTGCATTTAAGAAGAAAGCAATGGGTCATTGTTGATGTGATCTGTTGATGTTACAGGAGATCGTGCACTGCCTTTGCCTCGTTTCTTGAGCTAGATGGCGTGTCAACCGAAGGATAGCGCTTTGGTTTCTGCACGGTGTGCTTGGCTTCTAAGGTCGGTCTTAGTCGTCTATCTTCAACCGAGTCGGCTGTTCAGATCTTGACATATGTCCATCTCTAAACCTACACACACACACACACACACACACACTCACTCACTCACACACACACACACACACACACACGTATGTATGTATATACGAAGAGGCTTTGTTTGAAAACTCTCTGAACTCTGAACTCTAAACCCTAGCTCTCTGCTTTAGGTGATTTCTGATCAACATTCCGATATTCTTTAATGGATTCTACTGCTTCCACTGTCGGCCGCAACGAGATGAGGATTAACCTCCTCTGGTCATTCCGTTAGAAGCTCTGCGCAATGGAGCTTCAAGCCTACTATGACTACTAAGATCTTCCCCGAGCTTTCACCTTGTTAGTGCTGGAGATGAGTCAGGCTATATATGATCACAGTGGCGTGATAGCTCTGATCTACTTGAGGCATTTGGAGTACGAACTCCGACTGCCACTCTACTCCTTCCTCTACTAAATCTTCAAGGTTTTTAGGGGTGTCTCCCTCGCAAATCAAGCTGAACTCCGTCACCACTTGATATAGTTCTTAATTATCTGCCATCGGGGTGGAGTTGAACCAACTTTGTGCATACTCAGCAACCTTCTTGGCGTTAAAACAAGGAAGAAGTATGGGCACTACTACTTCCAGAACTTTAGACAGCTTCAAAGTTGTGTCAAACGCCTCGGACTCAAAAAATGACTGGAAGGAAAAATTAATAAGGACCCTCGAGGCCAAATCCATATTGTCTTGCTCGGCCTGACCCGAGATCCAGAAAGATGTGCTAAAGATGGGCACATTTGAGCAGCAGGGATCTCTAGAATCCCGTCGACTAAGGAAGACAACATCCAAGCAACAGTCTTAGCTCTTTCACTGAAGGAGTTGGATGAGATACAGCCGGGTTCATCAATTAGGCCCGAGAAGCGCCTAAGGTCCAAGTTGGTCCCTACGGAGGCTAAGGAATTGGCAGCGAATGCTGCCAAGATTACAGCTTAGTTAGCAGGGCTAAATGCTATTGCTCAGGCTGAAAGGTTTGAGAAGAAGAGGAGAAGGTTGCGGAAGGTGAGTAGCCGAGGTCCTCCTAGGAGTGCCAAGCCAATTCGATCTGGTATGGGAGGAGTAGCAGAGGCAGTCGCTCCCATCCTAGTCCAGGAATTCAGCCAACATCCTTGTGCTGCTCCAGGCATCCCTCGCATCAAGGCATCTGAGATCGTCATGATCCCTGATGAGCAGCCCCCTCTCGGCTTGAGTGGGGAGAGAAGGAGGCAGTTGAGCCTATGAAGGCTAAGATTCGGATTGAGGAGGAGACGGTGCAGCCTTATTCAACTGAGTCAACCCATAGACAAGGCAAGGGGCCAGCTGAGGTGTCAGCAACAGTCGAGGAGGAGTCAGCCCAGCCTCTTTCACCAGCAAAGAAGTCGGCAATGGCTGAGGTACCTCCAACTTTAGTGGGTTGCCTTTGGTGGTCCTTTCACCATCGTATCGATGAGCTCGACCCAAAGGGGTGTCTTGGCTTCATGCCTTAGTTTTACTTGTAATGACACCAAGGTCTTTAGGTACGTGCCTTGGCTTTATCCCGAATGGGTACCAAGGTCTTAGAGTTGGAGTCAGCCACTTCAGGGATGACTCGGATTCATGCATAAGTTTTACACGTAATGACACTAAGGTCTTAAGGTACATGCCTTAGCTTTATCGCGAATGCGTCCCAAGGTCTTAGAGTTGGAGTCGACCACTTCAGAGACCACTCGGGTTCGTGTTTCTATGAAGAATATAGCACTACATACGCATGGTGTAATGAAATTGTTAGAACCCAAAAGATTTTATATTACATGTGGGTTTTACAATTAAAATTATTGAAAGTATTTTTTTGAGATACTCTATGTTCCAATGATATTGCAAAATCCTCCCATTAGAGCTTGTCAGTCGACAAGTGTCGGGACGCACTTCCTTGGTGATTGTATAAGGTCCTTCCCAATTGGCAACCAACTTGTCACGCTTGGTGTCTCTGTCGAAAATGGCTCTCTAAGGAACGAGATCACCAATATTAAATCTCCAGGGTCAGACCTTGCTATTATAGTGTTGGGCAATACATTGTTGACTGATGACTTGCGATGGGAGAGTTTCTTCTCGAATTTCAACAATGAGGTCGAGTCTGATTCAAAGTCATGTTGAATTCAAGTCTTCATCGAAATATTGCAGTCTGATTGTTAGCATGTCGACTTCTACTGGGGAGACCGTCTCAGCTCTATATGCCAGCTTGAAGGGGGTTTCTCTTATGGAACTCTTCCGAGTGGTGCGGTAAGACCACATGATTCCATGCAGCTCTTCGACCTAGTTCCCAACCACCTTGTCCACCTTCTTATTCAAAGCTTGGATAATGTATTTGTTAGCGGCTTCTGCAAGTCCATTGCATTTTAGGTGTGTTACTAAGGTGAACTTTACCTATATTTTTCATTTCTCACAAGAACTTTGGAAACATATGTTGTCGAACCGAGTGCTATTGTCAGTGATGAAAGAGGCAGGAATGCTGATTCTATAGACAATGGATCTCTAAAAAAATTCATGATATTGCTCTCACCAATTTTGGCCAATGGTTCGGCTTCGATCCATTTAGTGAAGTAAAAGAATTTTCATTGGCCAGAGGCTATTGGGAGAGGCCCTAACAAGTCTAATCCCCATTGAGCAAATAGAATCGGGCTTATAATGAGGGTGAGTTTAGTGGCTGAATCTTATGGTACGTTTGAGAAGAATTTGCAAATAGTACCCTTGACAGATTATTTTCTGAGCAAGAGTTTTGGCTCCTGGGTGATTCCCGTAAGTCCCTCATGGATCTCTTTCAGAAAATAACTAGCCTCTGCCGGCTGAAGACATTAGAGATAAAGCCCCACACTAGTGCTAGAGTATGACATTCGTTAAAGCTAGTTATCGAGCATAAGATATCTTCTAGCATTCCTCTGTAAAATATCTCGCTTCAGTAGCATTCTTTGTTGAGGTGCCCCTATTAGGTGGATCCATCCAATAGGGTTCCACAGAAGTCTCGGCTTGCATGATTGGGTCTAAAGTTTCCAATATGCTTGGATGCTTGAGGGTGTCCATGTGCATAGATCCTAAATTATTCCCCAAGCTGGATGACCACAGCTTGAATAAGGCGTCCGCTTGAGCATTGAGTGCGCGGGTAACTTGGGTGATCTTGAAGTCTTTGAAGTTGCTTAAAAGCTCTATGACAACCATCAAGTACAACATCATTCTTGAATCTTTGGGCACATAATCTCCCATCACTTGGTAGACAACAAGTTGGGTGTCAACCAGAATTTAGATGAGCTCGGCCTTCACTGCTAAGGCAGCTTGAAGTCTTGCCAAAAGGACTTCATATTCAGTCTCATTGTTTGAGGCGAAGAAATCAAAAGCGATGGAGTGTTCATGCGTTGACCTGTCAGGGCTACGCAAGACTATTATGGCTCCACTATCTCCTTCCCCGGAGGATCCATCTACCTTTAGTAACCACCACGAGGTGAATTCAGGCAAGTCATGTTTGAGGATGTGGCGCTTCTAAGAAGCAGACATCTTGGGTGCCTTGAATGTTGAAGTCTCTGGTAGGGGGATCAGTATGAGCAGAGATGGCTTGTCGTCTGCTGTGGTTGATTCCATCAGGAAGTTGACTAAGGCTTAGGCCTTTATGGTCATTTGGGGCTCAAATTGCATATCATATTCACTAAGCTCGACTAACCAGTTGTTTGTGGAAAATTTGTAATAAGAAGAATGAAAGAAAATAGACTTGTATTCCTTAGATTCCGATTATAATTTGATTACAAAAGAGAGGAGAACGAATTTGATTCTTCCCTTTGTTTAAAACTGGGTTCTTCACGGTGGCGATGGAGTGCCTCCTTCGATTGCTTACGTCGAATTTGCTCTCCGTTGACGATCCGACATTTTGATTCACTGGACGATGTCTTCTCCTCACGATTTGACGTTGTGGAGAACTTGCGTGGCAAGTTTTAAAACTCTAGATGAGTTGATAACTCTGAATGAGTTGAAAACTCTTGAAAAAGAATTGATTTGAACCGAGAATCGGTTCTCAAGCCAAGGCCGAAGGCTTCAAGGAATGCTCCAAAGGATGAATGTCGATCTCTCAATCTCTGATGCTCCAAGATCTTCCCCTTTGCTGCCAAGTCCCCGATCCAAAAAATACCAGCCTGAACTCCATTGAGTTTACCCATATTTATAGGGAATTAAGGGGTGTAACCGCCCTCCTTAATTCTCTCCATAATAAGGTTGAGAGGGGTGTAACCGCCTCCTTAATCCGCTCCCAAGTGGGGTAGAAATCCCTTAGATCATGGAGGGAAAACGGTTCCTGCAACCGTTCAGCTCTTGCTTGAACGAGTCAAACGCCCACGTTGGCGTTCAGGAACTTAACTCCGCATTTTAGACTTGAGATGCGGAGTTGGGTACCCGCTGGGCGTTGAAAAATATGGGTCCGACCCCAGCGTTTTAATGTTGTAACGCGGGTCCGACTCTAGCGTTTTGATGTTGTAACGTGGGTTCGACCCCAGCGTTTTGATGTTGTAACGTGGGTTCGACCCTCGCGTTTTGATGTTGTAACGCGGGTCCGACTCTAGCGTTTTACTGTTGACACACGGGGAGGACCTCCGTGTTTTGGTGTTGATACACGAGGAGGACCTCTGCGTTTTGGTCTTAGAGCGCGATGATGAGTTCTGCGTCTTGCTTTGAAGAGATTATCAACAAGTAATCTCTTTTGTCATAGCGTTACAAAGATCATTGTCTTGTGATCTTCGTCTTGGCTCCTTGAGAATATGAGAGTCATCAGATTGTAACTCCCGATGTTGATTGTGGATGCTGTTGAACTAGAGCTTTCATCGGTTGTCGTAAAGATCGTCAGATTGTAACCTTCAGCGATCTACGTAAAAGTCTTCAAATTGTAACCTTCTGGAAGTCATCAGATTGTAACTTCCATCATCGGTGTTTGATGGGGGATAAGCTATCTATTGTGATTTTTAGACAGCCTACACCAGTTGATCATCCTCCTTAAAGTGGTTGGGCTGCCAAGTGTTTTCTTCAAAGACAAGTTCGTCTGCACCACTATGGTATGTGCCTAAAAATAGGGATGAAGACTCCTAGCTATAGTAATGAGAATGAAGGAGGCTTTCTCAAGGGGAGTGTAGTTGAGCTCGATCTCCCTCAGATCCAACTGACATAATATACCGACATCTGTGCATTATCCTCATCTTGGATTAAAATAGAGTTAATGGCTTCTAGAGAGATGACAAAGTAGAGATATAGGGTCTCCCCTTCTCTAGGTCAACTCAACAATGGCTTGCTGCTTAAATATCTCTTGAGGCCCCTAAAGGCCTCACTGCACTCGGCTATTCACCCCATGCCTTCCTTCAGCTCTTTGCTCCCTCTTAAAGTTTTGAAGAATGTGAGGCTTCTCTCAGCAAATTTAGAAAGAAAGTGGCCTAACACCTCTATCTTTCCATTCAGCCTTTGAGCATCCTTTAGTGTGCGGGGTTCAGGTAGTGGCTTTATAGAGGTTATCTTCTCTGGTTGATTTCAATGCCTCATTAAGTAATTATAAACCTGAGGAATTTGTCTAATTGCACTCCAAAAGCACATTTGGTCGGATTGAGCTTCATGCGTTAGCGTCAGAGGACAAAGAATGTTTCTTTAAGGTCCGACAAGTGAGACGACTCTTGCTTTGATTTTACGAGGATGTCCTCTATGTAGGCTTCCACATTGTGGCTGATCTGGTGCCTGAAAATCTTGTTGACCAACCTCTAGTAGGTGGCACATGTATTCTTAAGACCGAAAAGGCATCACTTTATAGCAATAAGTCCCCTAATTTGTAATGAATGAGGTCTTATCTTAATCATACACTGCCATAAGGATATGATTGTAGTTAGAGAAGGCATCTATAAAGCTGAACAGTTAATGACCCGCACTCTCACCCACTAGTTGATCGATCCTTGAAAGGGGGGAGCTGTCCTTTAGGCAAGCTTTGTTTAAATTTGTGAAGTCCATGCATGTCCTCCATTTATCAAGGAAATTCTTCACCAGCATCACATTGGATAACAACTCTGGGTATTGCACTTCTCTAATGAAGCCCGATTTGAGCAATCAGTCGATTTCGTCAATGACCACCTTCTGCCTCTCAGGACCGAGATGCTTCTTCTTTTGTCAAACTGGCTTGATGTATTAGTTGACTGAGAGCTCATGGCTCGCTACTTTGAGGGGATTCCGGGCATGTCTTCAGGCCCCCAAGCAAATACATCTGCATTCTCACGTAGAAACATAATCATAGTTCCTCGTTGAGGTTCAACAAGGCTCATCCCGATCTTGACCTTCTTTGAGCCATCTAGGTCGATCAACACTTCTTAGAGTTCTATGACGGGGGTGATCCGTTGACGTTCCAATACCTTTTCTATTTGGAGATGCGTCTTCTCGATTGGCAAGGTCTTTAGTATGCATTTTTCTTTCATCAAGAGCAGATAGTGGGATTTGACCTTTCTTTGGTTGCTCCTGATACCCTCAGGGATTGGAAACTTTACCATCTAATGGTAGGTAGATGGGACCACCTGAAAGCTATGAGGGCTAGTTCTTCCTAGAATAATATTGTAGGTTAACTTGATGTTCATCACCAGAAACTGGGTCTAGATAATGAATTAGCGAGGGTATTCACCGACCATCAGGGGAGAGTGATCATCCCTTCAGTTATGAGCACATACCTTGTGAGTCCAATGAGAGGACCTCGACAAGGCTATAACTTGGACTTATCAATGTCCATCCGATTAAAGGCGTCGATGAACAAGATTTACAAAACTTCCTGTGTTGACCAAAATCCTTTTGACCTGAAAACTGTTGATCTTGGCCAAGATGATGAGAGTGTCATCATGAGGTGTATCAATGATTTCTAAATCAGAGTCACTAAAAGACATGGGTTAATCTGTCCTTGGATTCTTGTCGCACAAGTTGATATACAATGCTCGTCTGTCATACTTCTTTCTAGTGTTGTAAGACATTCCTCTTGCCGTTGCGTCGTTGATAATAGTATTAATGACACTTTTATTGTTGGTTTTAGCAGGCCACGCATCAGACTGCTATTGAGGACGAGGCAATCTGGAGCGAGACCTCCTGTTGGATCTCCCAAGAGTGAGTTCTCTCCTTTCCTGCTAAGAGACAAGCCTCTTTAAGAATCCTTTCTGTATCAAGTCCTCAATATATCTCTGGAAGACTTGGTAATCATTATTGTGATGGCTATGATCTCGATGATATTGACAAATTGCCTGATGTCTTAAGACCAAGGATCTGACTTAATGCGAAGAGTAGTGGAATTGAGGTATCCTTCTCTCTGGACCATGTAAAGGGCTTGTGTGAGGGAAGTGTTGAGGTCAATGAGGACCGACTTCTTAGCAGCTTCTCTCCTCTGTTCTCTCTTGTCGGCCCTGCTCAATCTGGAACCAACCCTAGGTGGATCCTTCTCCGTCTTTCCTTTAAGAGGGGACTCGGCCCCTAAGGTGGGGGTTGCTGCTGCTGATACTTCTACTTCTCTGGCCACCTTATGGGCTCAGAC
The DNA here is from genome assembly GCA_022839385.1 of Asparagus kiusianus. Lineage (NCBI taxonomy): Eukaryota > Viridiplantae > Streptophyta > Magnoliopsida > Asparagales > Asparagaceae > Asparagus > Asparagus kiusianus. Next base: position 278,928 of record BQKN01063785.1, on the reverse strand, counting down.
TTCTTCCGTGTCCATAAATCCTTAGGCTCTAACCATCAACGACTCATAGTTGGTGACTCAATTCACAATGAGCAAGTCATCTAACTTATTGTTCTGCAAGCCTACCGAGATTGCGGCCATGGAGGCCATGTTGGGAGGGTCGTCAACTTCTAGCCTCTTGTCTTGGAACCTTTGAAGTAGTCCTTGAGGCTTTATCCATCCCCTTGTCTCATCTAAACTAAGACATGGGAGGGCTTCTTTTCTTAGAGTTGGCCAAAAGTTGATGCATAAACTTTTGGCTGAGCTGCTGAAAGCTGTTAATGGACTTCCTATTCAATGAATTCCACCACATCTTGGCACTCCCTATCAAGATGATGGAGAAAGCTCTATAAATGATCGGCTCCAAAACTTGCTGCATGCTCATCAGATCACAAAAGTTTTGTGCATGCTCTTCTGGATCACCATTTCCTTTATACTTCTCAATGTGAGGCATCTTAAATTTGGCGCAATGGACATTCATTATCCAGTCGGCGAGCGGAGTGATCCCTCTGATAGTCTCAACGATAGTGTTGAACGTTCGGTCATAACCAAATGCTAAGTTAGTTGTGGAAAGGCCTGTAGTCGCATAGGATTATCAGTGACCGCATGAAGCAGTCCATGCGATCCGCTCATGGCCATCATGGCCGAAGCAAATGTAGCCTCAGCGTACAGATGGGGCTATCGAGGTGGGTGTAAAACCCCGAATAATTTCTATAGTATATATGTATACTCATGTGTGAATTATCTATAGTAAATGTTTTCCCGTGTGGCGAATAACCATATAAATATAAGATATATATGTTTATCAGTGTTTGGGAACCCAACGGGTATATACAAGTGAGAGAAATCGAGTGAGTTGGCGATCAGCAAGTCAAATGCCCTCAGCAGGCATTTTAGTGCTGATCGGTCGACCGACGCGGTCGACCGATCAGCGATCAGAGGGTTGTTTCAGGTTTTGGGGTCGGGTTTTGTTTTCTTTGGGCTATTGGGTTTCGGGTCGGGTTGGGGAGCTGGTATTTATACCAACTCAACCCAACTGAGATCCTGTGAACCCCAGACCCAAAACCCTAGCCTCCCTCTTCTTCCTTCAACCCCAGCTTGGACTTGGGAGATCTGGAGCAGCTCTTGGGGATATTTTTCAGCAGGATCTGGGTTTTCCAGCAAGGGGATCGACCTATTTTGGATCTAGGGCTTCCCTCAGCACCCAAGGCGAGTATCATCTCGCCCAATCCCTCACCCCCTTGTTTTCACTGTTTTTATTGTGATTTTCATGAGATTTCTGATGAGCCCAAGCAGTATTTTCGTACAAAAATGAGTTCTCAGTAATAGGAACCTTAAGAATCAATCTCTCATGTTATTTTCTGAGATCTGGATCTAAAAGTTTATCTAACAGAAGTTTAAAACGTTTTTTTTACAACCTATCTAAACGTTTTGGTTTATTCCTTAATGATTTGATTATTAAAAGAGTAGTTTCAAAATCTGATTTTGGTTGTTTATATTCAGTATGATGTTGGGTTTGTTTCAGCAAAAATTATCGCAAAGAAAATCCAATTTTTAGTTCTAGGTTTCAGCAGCTGACAGAACCCAGGCAGGGTTCTGTCCGCTCGGCGGTCGACCGACGCGGTCGACCGCTGAGCTCGAGTTAGGGGTTCGGTCGACCGCGTTTGGATTTCGGTCGACCGAAGCATTTTTTTGGTCGACCGCGTCATTATTCGGTCGACCGCGTTATTTTTCGGTCGACCATCCTGACTTTGTATCAGAGCTCGGTCGACCGGACCGGTCGACCGACGACTCCCTGTTCCAGATTTCCAGATTTGGTGTATTTGAGTATTTTTACTCCCATTCGGGGGTTTGTCTGGTTTATCTGACCTGGCTATTAGTCCCACTACGTGTCTATGCATGATAGATGACCTGAGGGTATAAATTTGAGACATATACACTGTTTTGGTTATGATGTTGATGATTAGATTCTACTACAAGTATCGTAGCAAATCTTTTACCACTTCTACAGTCCTCGTGTTGGACTATAATCCATAAGAAGTCCTCGTGTTGGACTATAATCCCTCTCAGTCCTCGTGTTGGACAATTGACACTTATACTATGAGTTTGGAAAACTTCGGTAGTTAGTTCTTGTATCGGACATGGTTCTTAAACCTGCATGTGATTATTGTACCACGCTTCACAACATACTGATTTTTGTAGACTTGGTATGACACTTATGAAGGTTTTGACACAATATTCATGTAATAAATATTGTGATATTCATGTTGACTATGTTACAGCACTGTAATTATGCTCTGGTGTTCGTTGAGTTCCTTTTATCATTGTTATTGTACTAGAACCGTGGGTTTGGTATTTAGGAGTTTACAATTTGAGATGTAAGGTATATACATGAGGGTTTCCTTGTTTGGATTATTTCGCTCGACGTACCTATTCTCGTGTTGTAGATTCTTAAATACTTAAACCCTTATTTCGTACGATCAATGAGTTTAGATCTATTTATATATTATCTGTATTTTCATATACAACGAGCCCTACTCCCTTGGGGGTTGGTTGTGATGTTACTCGCTAGCGCTTTGACGCTCGTTGTCCCTCCCCCTTTCAGGTCACGAGCCAGGAGCACGGAGTGTCGCAGGTGGATAGCGGATCACTTTAGTGTTCAGCTTTTACATTTTGTTATGCATTTTGTATCTTGAGCTCCACAGTAGTAGATGATTAGACATTGAGAACTATTTCTTAGAAGTTGTAAAGGCTGTGTGCCTTATTTTCATTTTTGGTCAGATGTTTGTACTTGAGACTTGTTCAGTACCCCTGTTTATCTATTCTGACATTGTTTATGTATTCCCATTTGTTGGATGGTGAGATATCTATTTGATCATTCAGATTTCATCAGTTATTCGAGTATTATCTTTTACTTGCTTTTGTACCTACACCTGTTATTGATTCTACTAGATAGATGTTAATTGTGATGGTGAAACATGTTATTGCACGGTGTAGTGCATGACAGGTTTGACATTCTTGGTTTCACCTTGGACTGCAGCCTTGTGTGAACCCAGGGGCGTCACAGTTGGTATCAGAGCTCTAGTTCCAGTATCCTTAGGATCATCCTGTGTCGAGTCGTGGAGCTAGGATAGAGTTTCTTAGGATTCATGTATAGAGTCCGAAAGGATTTCCTAGTATGCGTGAGGACGATATATGCGTATATCTCAAAATTTGAGAATATTTTTTTTGACAACTATTTTATATAGATTCAAAGTATTTGTGTGAATACTATATGTTGTGAAAATTTCAATTTGATACGCTATTTATAAAGGCCTATTTGACTCATGGAAATTTTATTCTTCTTACCATCAGGAGAGAGATGGCAGGACGAGGTAGGCCCCGTACCAGGAGAGCTAGCCAGGCAGAGTCACGGCAGACTCTACCTGAACAGCAGTCAGCTCAGCACGAGCAGGAGCAGGCACCACCAGGGCCGCAGCAGGCTCCTCAGTACCTGGTGGACCTCATGGCACCTCTTCTTGCCCGGATGACAGCTATCGAGGCGATGGTGACGACTCATATAGCACCATCGACACCGCCACCACCACCACCAGTAGCCCAGCAGCAGGGGATACCGGCCGTTCCTGTTAGAGAGAGACCCCCAGAGACCACGCCTGCAGCTATTCCTCTAGCAGTACCAGACAGAGCCACAGAGCAGGAGGCTTGGCTCCGTATGGTGGAGAGGTACCAGAAGATGAGGGCACCGGAGTTTCAGGGGTCACCAGACCCTCTTGCTGCCCACAAGTGGAAGGAGGATGTGAGCAACATTCTCGAGATACTCGGTGTAGACTCTGTTCAGAAGCAGAGGCTGGCATCCTACAGCCTGAAGGGAGATGCCGGGCGATGGTATCGACTCCAGTTCACTCCAGAGCAGAGGATGACCCTCACATGGGAGGATTTTACCTACTTCTTCGATGGCCAGTATATTTCTTCCGCAGCACGGACTGGGAAGGAGCTCGAGTTATCTCGGTTGACTCAGGGAGATATGACCGTGGCAGATTTTGAGAGCAGGTTTATGGAGCTAGCTATTGCACTTCACGGGCATGTGGCAGACAGGAGAGCGTCAGGCTCAGATGTTTTTGGCTGGGCTTCGCCCTAATCTCCGAAGATATCTTGTGTCGAGGAGATTTTATTCAGTCAGGGAGGTAGCTGAGGCTGCCACTTCTCAGGAGATTGAGACCTCCATGTTCCAGAAGGACAAGGAGGGGAAGGCCAAGACAGGACAGGGCAGTGACAAGGGCAAGAACAAGAGAGGTTTTTCTGGTCATCAGCAGCAGCATCAGGGCCCTTATAAAAAAGGACCCCAGCAGGACCAGAGAGCGCATCAGCAGCGCAAGTTCCAGGGTTCTTGCTTTAACTGTCACAAGGTCGGGCACAAGGCATCTGAATGCCGCAGCGCACCAGCAGGAGGCCAGCAGGGCAAGGGTCCGAACCAGCAGCAGCAGCAGCGCCAGCAGGGCAGAGGTCAGGGTCAGCAGAACAGGCTCGATGCACCACCAGCAGCTCAGAGGACTGAGGGACAGAGTCGGGCAGTTCAGGATGTTTCCCAGGGACAGATTATCCCCTATTCTCCAGCACCATCAGCAGACCAGTCTTCAGCCACGGGCAGGGTATATGCAGTGGTGCCTCGTGATCATGGAGCTAGCGGAGCTGTGGTGGAGGGTACGTTCTTTGTGAACTCTCTTCCCGCCCGTATTCTTTTCGATTCGGGAGCTTCGCATTCATTCATCTCGCATGCATTTGTGGCTAGACTCCAGCTAGTAGCTCAGCCCCTAGACACCCCTCTATCTGTTTCCACCCCTTTAGGTGAGGTATCGCTTCTGGAGAGCGTATGTAGGAGGTGTACCGTTAGCCTAGACGAGTCAGAGTTTATAGTGGACTTGATAGTGTTGCATATGTCCGAGTTCGATGTCATCCTTGGTATGGATTGGTTGTCTTCCTACCATATTAGTATTGACTGCTTTGCGAAGACAGTCAAGTTGCGAGCATCCGACGGGTCCGAGATGATTGTAGCCGCCTCTCAGGGCAACCGACTTGCGAAGTCATTTCTGGCGTACATCGAGGAGGTGATGCGACGGGATCAGGGAGCTGAGTTGTTGGAGACTAGAGTTGTCTCAGAGTATCAGGATGTCTTTCAGGACATACCTGGGTTACCTCCTGTGAGAGAGGTTGAGTTCTGCATCGAGTTGCAGCCAGGCACAGCCCCGATATCCCGCGCACCCTATCGCATGGCACCAGCTGAGATGAGGGAGCTTCAGACCCAGTTGGACGAGTTGCTAGCTCAGGGTTTCATTCGCCGGAGTCATTCTCCGTGGGGCGCACCGGTCCTCTTCGTGAAGAAGAAGGACGGTAGTATGAGATTATGCATTGATTATAGGGAGTTGAACAAGGTCACTATCCGGAATAGGTACCCACTACCTAGGATTGATGATTTGTTTGACCAGCTGCAGGGAGCATAGTATTTCTCGAAGATTGATCTTCGTTCTGGCTACCATCAGTTGCGGGTTCGGGAGATGGATATTCCCAAGACCGCTTTTCTCACTCGATATGGATCTTTCGAGTTCTTGGTCATGCCATTTGGGTTGACCAATGCACCCGCGGTATTCATGGATTTGATGAACCGGGTTTTCCGTCCCTTCTTAGATCAGTTCGTGATCGTGTTCATTGACGATATCCTCATTTACTCGAGATCGGAGGCAGATCATGAGGAGCACCTACGGATAGCATTGAGGACTTTTCAGGAGCATCAGCTGTATGCTAAGTTCAGCAAGTGCGAGTTTTGGCTTTCAGAAGTCAGATTTCTTGGCCACGTCATCAGCAGAGAGGGCATAGCAGTGGACCCAGCTAAGGTCTCGGCAGTTCTTGATTGGGAGCCACCGAAGACGGTGTCAGAGATCCGCAGCTTTTTGGGTCTAGCTGGCTATTACAGGAAGTTCATTCAGGACTTCTCGAAGATTGCGACACCGATTACACACCTTACGAAGAAGGGTGTGCAGTTCATATGGAGCAGGGAGTGCCAGGAGGCCTTTGATATTTTGAAGGCTAAGCTGACTACAGCGCCAGTTCTGACCATTCCGAGCAGCGACATGACATTCGTTGTGTATACGGATGCGTCATTGGCAGGCTTAGGAGGAGTATTGATGCAGAATCAGAGGGTAGTAGCTTATATCTCACGGCAGTTGAGGGTGCATGAGCAGAACTACCCGACTCATGACTTGGAGTTAGCAGCAGTGGTATTTGCACTGAAGTCATGGAGACACTACTTGTATGGAGTACAGTTTGAGCTGTTCACAGACCATCAGAGTCTGAAGTATCTCTTTTCTCAGAAGGAGCTCAATCAGAGGCAGAGGAGGTGGATTGAGTTTATCAAGGACTACGAGTTCGCGATTCAGTATCATCCAGGGAAGGCGAACGTCGTAGCAGATGCTTTGAGTAGGAAGCGTCGACATCGGGTTTCGGCTTTGAGGTGTTCATTGTACAGAGACCTTGCCACCCTTAGCCAGTTTGATTTTAGACCCGAGATTGGAGGAACCAGTGCATTCTTGGGAGCTATGTCAGTGCAGTCATCTTGGAGTGACAGGGTTGTCAGAGCACAGTTAGAGGAATCTTGGATTCAAACACGTAAGGGGGAGATTTCCAAAGAGCCTAAGACTGATTGGACCATTGGAGAGGATGGAGGTCTACGGATGAGGGGTAGATTGGTTATGCCAGCTAGTGCAGAACTGAAGAGGGAGTTATTTGATGAGGCGCACCGTACTCGGTACACAGTACATCCAGGGACTACCAAAATGTACAAGGACCTGAAGAGGCGATTCTGGTGGAGTGGTATGCGGAGAGAGATCGTAGATTATGTAGCTAGATGTTTTACCTGTCAGCAGGTGAAGGCAGAGCACCAGAGACCAGCAGGGACCCTTCAGCCTTTGCCTATTCCGGAGTGGAAGTGGGCAGATATTTCCATGGATTTTATTGTGGGGTTGCCGAAGTCGAAGAAGGGGAATGATTCTGTGTGGGTCATAGTAGACCGATTGACGAAGTCAGCTCATTTCATTCCTGTGCGGACCACTTATACAGCTGAGACTTATGCGAGGATCTTCATTCGGGAGATAGTTCGACTTCACGGTGTACCGGACACGATCGTGTCAGATCGAGGATCAGTGTTCACTTCTCATTTCTGGAGGAGTTTTCAGGATTCATTTGGCAGCACACTATCCTATAGCAGTGTATTTCACCCCCAGACGGATGGCCAGACGGAGAGGGTGAATCAGGTGTTGGAGGACATGTTGCGGGCATGTGTCATTGACTTCCAAGGCAGTTGGGAGGATCATATTCCACTGGTCGAGTTCGCTTATAACAATAGTTATCAAGCGACGATCGGTATGGCCCCGTATGAGGCATTGTATGGGAGACCTTGTAGATCACCGATATGTTGGGCCGAGCCGGAGGACAGCTTGATGCTTGGGCCAGAGCTAGTGAGGCAGACTACTGAGAAGGTAGCCTTGATCAGGGAGCGGATTTTAGCAGCTCAGAGCCGGCAGAAGAGTTATGCAGATAAGAGGCGAAGACCCCTAGAGTTCCAGATTGGAGATTTGGTTATGCTTAAGGTATCGCCTATGAAAGGCGTGCAGCGATTCGGGAGGAGAGGAAAGCTTGCACCGAGGTATATTGGACCTTTCCAGATTTTAGAGCGCATTGGAGCCGTGTCATACAGACTAGATCTCCCCGTATCTATGTCTAGTATACACAACGTGTTCCATATTTCTATGCTCAAGAAGCACTTGCATGATGAGGAGCAGCAGCGAGTATTGGATACACCGGAGATTGAGCTTTGGGATGATTTGACTACTATTGAGATTCCGGTTCGCATTCTTGCCAGAGAGGACAAGAGGCTTAGGAACAAGGTAATTCCCTTGGTAAAAGTTCAGTGGAACCGAGGAGGCATCGAGGAGATTTCTTGGGAGCGCGAGGAGGACATGCGTCGTGACTACCCACTTTTGGTTGAGCAGGTAAATGAATTCTTGTTTTGATTTCATGTCTTTAATTATGTGCACATCTTTGGTTATGTTTACATGTAACACTATAATGAGTATATTATCGTTTAATTTTTAATCTTTTGGAACACATGGTATATGTATGGGGGGTTCCTTGTTTGGATTTTTCACCCGATGTACTAGTTCCACCAGATTAGAAATTGAGCGAGATTATTATCATTGTAGATCGTTAAGTGTAAATATCTCTATAAGGTTATATAAGAGTTCATATTGCAAGTTCGTATGATTTCCGAATTTCGAGGACGAAATTCTTTTAAGGGGGGAAGAATGTAAAACCCCGAATAATTTCTATAGTATATATGTATACTCATGTGT